>JANHAO010010829.1:0-17391 GCA_026873985.1 Saraca asoca | reverse complement strand
TGCAAGAGCTGGACTAAAGGTTAGTGAGCTATTCTTCTACTCTAGATCTGATCTAGGTTGTTTTGAGACCTCACACCAATGGATCTATGGGAGTTTTGTTCGGCCAAGAGAGAAAATTTTTTTAAAACTTTCGACCTCTTCCCCCTCATCTTGGCCAAGCAAAACTATTAACACATACTCAACCTTCCACAAATATTTCTTGACAACTTTCAATCAAAGTACTATGGAATAAAACTAACAATCTAGGATTGCTCATTGTGTTTCGGAGTGTCATCTGCCAGCTCACTATCGACTGGTACGCAGCCGGCAGCCCAAAACTCAGGCTAGTCGAACTAGCATGTAGCAGGGGTCACCAGAGATGGCTGAGCTACTGTGAACCCCTTTCAGCCTAAGCGGACGTCGAGAAAGAAGGCAATGAACAGAAGGAAGCTGGCTAGACATCATTATCTCACCGGAATCTTCCATTTCTAACCAAGAGATACCGTTGCAATGCCGAAACACACTTCGGTCGAAGAAAGAAAAAAAACGATGGGAATGTTGCTGAATCTTCACCGGACAGAAGCAAGATATTGAATGGTTGGCTAGAAACACGCTGACCGTGATTGACACTCTAGAAAGTTCTACAGAGAAGAAGAAAAAGCCTAGAGAAAGAAGAGAGAGACCGACTTGGGAGGGGGCTGGCCAGTCTTCAATCAGCTGGCCCCTTTTATAAATAAAAATGATATTTATAATTTTTACTTTAGCCTCCCAAGCTTTACACCGCCTTATACTAAGGCCCAAGACTTGGTACTGCCTTAACAAAGGCCTAACTTTTAGGAATCTTTCCAATTTAGTCCCTATCAATTTTTTAGTTTAGTCCTTTTCAATTTTAATTTTAATTTTATTTTTATAAATTTTCCAAGTGTTACAAATTGTAGAATGGTTAGAGTTGAAGAAAGAAGAGAGCAGAGAGCTAATAAATCCTATATATTTCAAAAACCTAGTTAGCAGTCTGAAATATCTGGTATACATCAAACTAGATATCACTTATGGTATGGGGATTATTAGTCGATTCATGGAAGAATCTTGCCAATCACATTTGTAAGTAGCAAAACAAATTTTATGGCACATGAGCAGTATCCATGATAATGGGATCTTTTAATACTATTCTAACAATTTCAGTTTAATGGGATACACAGATAGTGATTAGGCAAGTGATATGGAAACTCGAAAAAGCACTTAAGGGTATGCTTTCTTTCTTGGACAAGGATGTTTTTCATGGTCCTTAAAAAAATAGGTTATTACATTTTCCACAACAGAAGTAGAGTATATGGCTGCAGCTTCTACAGCATGTTAAGTAATTTGGCTTTTTAGGATGCCTCGATGAATTAATACATGAACAGGCAGGTCCAACAAAAATTATTTATGATAATAAATTAGCTACTACATTGGCCAAAAATCTAGTTTTCCATAGGAGAAGCAAGCATATTGGCATCAAGTATCATTATATTAGTAAGTTAGTAAAAAATGGTGAAATTGAATTAGAATTTTGTAAGTCTATAGATTAAGTTACAGACATTCTAACAAAACCATTGAAGGCAGATCCATTTGAGAAATTGAAGATAATACTTGGTATTATTTCAAAATCAAATTTAAAGGAGGTTATTAAAAACAGTCTAAATTAGATTTTGAAAAAAAATAAATAAAGGCCAAAGCCTTAAATTGTGGAAATTGGAGCCTCAACTATAACAAGATAAGGGTAGAGTTTGAGATAAGCCTTAAGTATTTGTATTTGGAATGTAGTAGATAAAGTTTAGTAAAAATAAAGATGATCTATTGAGATAAGCCTTAAGCTTTTATTTTTAGAATGCAGCAGATAAAGCTTAGGGAAGAAAACGTTGATTTGTTTGGATGAAATTGAAGATTTTATTCTTATCTTATGAGGCTAGTTTTGCCTATAAATATAGCATGTTTTAGTTTTTGTAATGCAATCAAAAAGTGAGGAAGAGAAATAAGCTAGTAAGCTTGTGACTTAGGTAGAATGCAGTGATTCTTTGTGTATTAAGTTAAAGTTGTGACAAGAAATTTTCTTTTCTCATATGGATCTAGCAATCCAAAATTTATATATATATATATATATAGGCTGGATCAGGCCCTTCAATTACAAGTCAAGGCAAATGGTGTTTCTATTGCCAAAATTTATCATTATCCAATATCCACATGATAAGAAACATATATAGCTTGATTTGGAAATTCATTATTATGCTATCTATGTATATGGTAAAAAACAATGGGCTAGAAAGAGTCATTCTTTCATTGCAAATGATAAGGTATCAGTTTTTCAAACCATTGTATTACTTTATTTGATATTCATTGAAAAAAGTGGTAAAATTGTTCCAAAGCATGAGCATTGAATGAAGATTGTGCTTCATCTTGATCAAAATCATTTATGCATTTGAGATGTTATCCTAAATATAAGATTTAATTTATCTTTATTTACCCTTAGCTCTTTAATGTTATAACTTTATATAAGGGTTTGCAATTCTTAGTATATGTTTCCTTGAACTTTATTGTCTATTGTTCATATATGGAAGATATGCAAATGTTTTGAAGATTGATTTACAAGATTATAATTTTTGTACTCTTGTATTAATCAATTTTTCTTATGAGCACTTTATATTGATATTCATTTAACCGTCATAGATCCAAGTCTTGATTAGGTACCAAAGAAATTATCTAGAGTTATTTTGTAGAGAAAAAAAAGGTGGTATTTCCTCTATCACAATATAGAAATGGAAGAAAAGTTAAACTTGAGAATAGTCCAATTCAACTCTCAAAGGAGTTAACTTCCATAAAAAGGAATGTTAATTTAAATGTTTGATATACTTTTTCCTCTCTCTATGCACAATGTGCTTTATACTTTCTGAAGTTTGAATAGTTAAGATTTAGACATATCATTACTATGATTGGTTTTATCATTAAAATGATATGTCTTCTTTGAGCTAAAGAACTATAATTCCTTCTATCAAAGCAAATATGTCACCAATGCTTTTTGAAAGTGTTTTATGCCTTTGTTTGAATTTTGAAAAATAATGACCCCATGTTTTATCAATGATCATCTATATTAAAAAGAGCTTATTTCTTTGCAATTGTTTATTATTGATGAATATTTGTTTTCTTCATAATTGGATACACCTTTTGTTCTTATACTTTTTGTTCTTCAAAATGTTTTACATAAGTTTTGATAATTTTATATTTTTTAAAATCAAAAGTCTTTTTCTTTAATGTTTTTTAAATATAAAAAAATTCTTGTTACTTTTAAAATAATTTTTTATAAGCATTTCTTTTATCTTCTAGTTTCAAACTTGTTCTTGGTTGGTTTAAAAAAAAATCATGAAAAATATGCTTGGTTGTGATGATAATGTGCTTAATTGTTGTTTTATGCCTCTTGTAATTGCATATAGGGAAAGCTTGATAGTTTTTAATTTCTTTTTATTCCTATTGCATATCCTTTTATGATGTTTGCTTAAGCTATACTTTCTAGTTGCTTGGAACGTGTATTTTTTTTTAAAAGGAAACCTTGAAAGGAGATATGCATACATAAAAATTATTTCAAATAGTTGTTCTTTAATCTTTTTCAAAATCAATTTAAAAACTCATGGATTTCAAATTACTTAAATGTTTGAAAATAATATTTCCTTACATGTTTCTCCTAAACTTCTTTTCAATGTTTTAAACCATAAAAGTTTGGATTTTTATAAAAGTATTGATGAAAGGGGGAGAAATTTGATTATATATGTTAGACTAAGAAAGATTTATATTTTTTATGCTTAAAAATGATTTTTTTTTTTGTAAATATATATGTCTTGATGTCATAAGTACTTTACCTTTTCAATTTTTTAAGCGGGACATTTTCTTTGAAACAAAAGAAAATCAATGTTGTTTCATTAAGAGGGTGAAAATTATTTTTAAGATGTTTCTTCTATATGCTTTAGATATCTTAATTGCACATCAAGCTTACATATTTTTATGAATCATTGATAAATAAGCATGATTCCAATCTTGTTATCTTTGATAAAAAGAACATTTGATTTTACTTCCACTTTGCCTCATTAATGGTCATATGGTTGTATTTTTTAACTTTTTTTGGCATGGTTTGAGGGGGAGCCTTACTTATATTTTACGTATTCTTTGGCTTACAATTATTTTGACATGAAAGTTTTTAATATTTATTTACTCGTCTTGACAAAGAGTTTCTTTCATGTTTGTCTAAAGGAAAAAGATAAAATTCTACATCCTTTGACTCATTTATTTGATTATCATTTTCATATAATCATGGTATGAGCTTTTTTTTAAACCTTGTTGGGATCATATGAAAAAGATATATGTCTTAGTTTTCAAAAGATGAAAAGTTTTTCTTGTAATGTTGCTTACCCTTTTAAAGCTATTTCTTTTTGTAGACAAAAGAAAAGGATAGGTTTGATAATAAAAAATAAGGGGAAAAGTTAATAACTTTCTTTGTTTGACATCATTTGTTTCACTATATTTGTTTATCCTTTTTGTTGATGTCAAATAGGGGGAGAAGAAAATGAAAAGAAAAATATGTTTGCACTTAATGTATTGATTTCTTATTGAGCTCATTTGATTAAATCATTATCTTGAACCTATACAAGATTATAATGCGTGCTATTCGGCTAATTTATTTTAGTTATATATTTGAATCATGTATTATAATAAATTACATTGGACTAACTATATAGATTTGAAAGTTTATGTTTATTTTATAGGATTATTTAAAGAAGAGAGAGTGGTAAGTATTGGAGCCAATTGTTGGTAATTCTTGTCTTGCTCATCTCTTGAAAAAAGTCAAGAAAGAAGAGTTGTTCCAAGTTTTAAAGACTTAGAAGATTATAGCTTTGGATATTTGGATGTTTCAAGATTGGCCTTTAAGTTTTCATTAGATATAATCTTTTCTTGTTAGGCTTAGACTTTTTTTTTTTCCTTAAACAGAATTTTTCATGATATAGAGTTGAATCTTGTTTCACAAATTCTTAACTTGCTCTATCATATTTTCTTAGTTGGCTTTGGTTTCAATTGATGAAATTTTTGTTTGAGCCTTGCTTTAGATAAAATGTGAAGATATTGAATTATTTGAATTTAGTTTATTTTTTTTAAAAATTATCTTTGGAAGGTTTGCCTCAAGTTTTTGCTCAAAAAGCTTTTGAAATATTTTCAACAAAAACATTCTAAAATGTTCTTACATGATTTATCAAATTGTTTAATCTTGGAAATATATTTTTACATTTAAAATATTTCACCAAAAATATTCAAACTTGTTCTTAAATGCTATATCATTTGTAAAAGACTATATTACCCATCTTTTGATTAATATCTTATAACCTCAATCCACCACCACCTGTTGTTCTTAATTATCACTGTCCACCATCATCAACTATCATTAGTCGTTTATTATCACTAATTGTTGTTAACTATTGACAACATTACTTTACGTTATTAACCATCATCTATTGTCATTTACTACTATTGACCATTACCCATTACTATCACCATTGATTGATTAACTTATAGCTACTGACTTTTAATTTTCAATAAGAATATTTTTGGTAATTAAAAAATATAGAAGTTAATTAAAATATGATATTATAATATTTTCAAATTTTTTTAACTAAATCAAACATAATAATGTGACATTCTTGGGAATCATATTCTTAAAAATTACATTCTCAAAAATGTTGAGATTTCAAGGATGAGTAAACCCCTTTTTTCATCTTTGTGAAATTCAATTTTTCCCATTCTTATCCTGATGAAATATTTTTTTAATCAATTTTGTTCTTGTAAAACATTGATTTGTTTCATTTTATTCTTTGATTAGTTTTTATATGAAGATTGATTTGTTAGACAAATTAATATTTCATAAGGATAAAATTAATAAATTTTTTTTTACATAAATAAAAGAAAAAAATAAATTTCACATAGATAAAAAAAAAAGTTTACTCTTTTTGAAATTGATTAATATCCGAATTGAAGGCAACTGATGTAACCGTTAATGACCATGTTTTGTGGACTTGCATTCTCTCAATTTCTAAAGTAAACTAACGTTATCAATTTGGAAAATTAAGAAACATTTAAATTGTAAATTTTATGTAAAAAAAACAACGTGTTTATATTTCTCTAACAGTGGGAGCCGCCATGAATATTAATTTGTTAAGAAATTGGAGACAAGCATTACCATTTCTTTATAGCAAAATAATTAAAAATTTATTTTTCAATGTTGAATTTGTCTAACATTGTGTGTTGGCCTTAATTACAACTTCTCGGGAATTGTAATATTAATAGAGAAGATGCAGCGAAATCAAAAGAAATATAACGCAAACGCACTACTTAAATGCAGCAATTAATAATATCAATTTTGCCAAAGATAAAGACGTCAAAGTGGTTTGGTAGTTTGATCACATATACTCTATTTTCAGTTAAAGCTGTCAAACTCGCTATTGCGGTTGCTAGTAATTCCTACACAAGAATTGAGACGAAAAGTGAAAAAAGAGAAACATACCAACAAGCCAGCAGGAGTGATTGTCTTACTTTGGCTTTAATACGGCAGGATAGAATGGAAATAGGAATGAGAGTGACAATGAAAAAGAAAAAGAACCATAATTTTATAAGTATGTTTAATATGGTTAAGAATAGAATGAATATTTTATTTTATCTTTATATTTAGTATAATAAAATATTATAAAAGTTAAATTAAAAAATAATTAATTACAATAATATTCTTATAATAAAAAATAATAAAATATTTATCTAAAAGTAATAAAATAATATGCATGACTTTAATTTTTTTAATTATATAGCATTTCATTCTAGACTTATTTTATATATTAATAAAAAAATTTCATGCATTATTTTTTATTTTATATTAAATAATTTTATATAATAAATAACATAAAATATCTTATTTTAAATTTTATTATTAAAAGCATAATTATCAACATAATTTTATAGTAAAAATATTAAAAAGATAGCATTATATTGTTATTTATTAATATAAAGATAATTTTAAAATATATGAAAGATGTAAGGGATAAGGATATAAAAAAGTCCATCATGAATGATTGAATGACCTATTTCATTGCTTTTGTGATAGAATGAAAATTTTATCATTTAATAGAATGGCCATTCCCATTTTATAATGCATACCAAACAAACTTTTTATCTTTTTTTTTTTTTTCATTCTCATTCTATTCTATTTTATCCAACTAAATATAACATTATATCCTACAATCAAGAGGAATTATCTCTCTTAATTAATATAAATGAAAATTTTTTATATACATGTTATATATTACAAAAATTAACAAACTAACCCATGTTATTGGCTAATGTACCATGTAATCAATGTACATAAAAAATTTATAATAAACATCAATGCTTGAATAGCTAATAAGTCATTTGGTTCGGAAATAATTTTTTGTGGAAAATAAAACTTTTTAGGAAGTAAGTTCTTGTGTGAATTTTTCAAGAAATGCTAAAAGTTATTTTGTTAGCACTAAAAAGTAGAGTTTTTTAAGAAATAAGTTTTTATGTCTTGTTTAGTTCAACTTTAAACTTCTTAACAAATATTATCACAATGACTAAAATATTTTACAAAAAAATTATGCTCTTTTGTCAAGACACTGGATAAGGTTTTTAAAATGATATTCTTATCATTATTTAAATTTTATAATGATAGTTGTATATTTTTATTTTATTAAAAGTACAAAAAGTAAAACTTACCTAGAGATTGGGTAAGTAACTTCCCATTCTTCGAGGGTTGTAAAACTTTCTTCATTTTTTGAATTAGTAATCAATCAATCAACCAACTTCCTGAAAAATTATATTTCTCGTAAAACTTTATGCAAATTGAGGGACTTTTAATAGATGAACACATGTTATTCCTTAAAGTAACCATCTGTGTTTACTTTCTTTTAGCATAAATCATTTTTACTTCCTCAGAGTAACTATTGGTGTTTACTTTCTTATAACTTAGGTGGTGTTTGGTTCATAGAATCATATATTCTCACGAATCTTAACATTCTCGGGAATGTGATTCTTAATAACGTAATTCTCGGTAATGTCACATAATCAATTTAGTTCAATTAAAAAGATTCCCATAAATGTTACAATATAATGTTTTAATTAATTTATATATTTTTAAAAAAATATTGTTAAATTATTAAAATATCATCATTAAAAATTGAATGGTCAATACCAGAAAGTTAACTGGTTAAAAGTGGTATTTGTTATCAGTGGTGAAAGATAGTGTTTAATGACGTTGAATAGTGATTAACGATAATAGATAACGATCAATGATAAAAAGTGATGATAAATGATGATCAATGGAGATTAATGATAATTAACAGCAGTGGATGGTGAGTGATACAAAGTAGTGATTATGATCAATGACAATGGATGATAATAAAAAATGATTCACGACGATATGTAATGATATATTGAGATGGTAAAATATTAATGAAAAAATGAGTAAAATAATCTTTTTATATAACTAAAAAACTCCCATATTATCAAAATGTAAAATACCCACATCTCAGAGAATATTTGATTAAAAACATTCCTAAATTTTTTTTTCTAAATTTTAAATCAAACATGAAAATCCTAAAAATTTAAAGAAGATTCCACAAATTAAATACCACTTCAAATCATTTTTTCTTCATCTTCAACTGGGGTTTCCTCGATGCATGACAAAAATATAAGTATTTCATTCAATTTATTCGACTGCAGACCATCTTTTGGAATGTGAAATTCCCACGTCCTCTGCCAGAGGGTATGAAACCAAATTTATTTTGTCAAGGGATGTAAAAATAAAAGTAATACATTAAGATGTAAACATGCACTACATATTTGTATTCTTCCACGTGCAGTTCCAATCCTATCTTTCTTATGCACACAAACGTAGTTTACAGAAAACAAGTCTCTTATAAGTTATACTCGTGGTTCCCAACAACTTCACCTGACTTGGCTCCATTATTAGGGCAGTCCCTAGTGTTTTTAATGACAAGAAGCCCTCATAAGGCTCCTGTAAGAATTAGACAACAAAAACAGAAAATCTAAAAAATTAATACTTCAACGAATATTTATACACAACCGCATGTGACAATCAGAAATAAACAGATAAGACCTTGTTTGAATTCAACTTGTGCCATGAGCAGTTGCAAAAATAATTGTGAATAACTAAGATATATCAATTCAACAGACAACCAATCAAACCTTAGCATTGAAACTTAATTAAAAATATTAGCTTTTGCAAAAACTCCAGTGCCCAGTGTCTGCAGCAATCTGGGCTACATGAGCACATAAATGAAATTAAAAATCATATCTCAATCATCAACTCCCCTATTTAATTGATTCAAACATGACTTAAATAGAAAGAGCATGGCTCCTACGAGTAAATCTACATAATACAGAATACTGAACATGAAACCCCATAAATTCAGAAGCCTTCATACAAACAATCTTAACACACTGATAAACCTTTCTATGGAGCAAAAAAGGCCTTGATAATCTGTACAACTACCAAGGACCCGTACAACAATATGGTGGAGCAGCAACTTCTTGAAAAGCCTCGGAACACTAATCTGGGATTTATGCAATCAATCTGCAAAACCTAGTTGTACCGCCCAAGCAATTTAGCCATAGAATAAAGCATCCCTCTGCACTAAGATGGCACTGCATAAAATGCCATAAACAGGGTCAAAGAAACTTGCAAGCAATAGAGACACATCCTATGATAGCCCACAAAAGCAGTGCAAAAAAAAAAACTGCAGTTTCTTAAACAATATTCCATATAATTCGTCATTATAAGGTGGCATCATTCAAATTTTTACTGACCTTTTGAGATAAAATAAGAACCAAAGCCATAAAAATAAAAAGAACATAACTCATTCCCAATAAATAACCATCAAATGAACTAAGTTCAATGTACAAGAACATACTGTAAGTAGAGGTATCAATCTGCTCAGGCAGCTGCTTTATATCTACCTCAAACCTCGACTGAACCTGTGATGTACAACAAACAATTAGAATTTAAAATAAATCCTGCAACAAAACAATGGTAACCAAAATATGAGCTCCATACATTGTTCAGGACATCAACATCTGCAGCACATGAGACAAATGTAATTGCAAGTCCTTTGGTGCCAAACCTACCAGCTCTGCCAACCTGGAAAGAGCAAGGCCAGTATTAGACTGTCTGCCAGCTAATAAAATGGCAATAGTATCAATAAATTTAAACATAAAACAGATAAGATTTTCCAGTTATACCCTGTGCAAGTATGTGTCTGCAGAATCAGGCATGTCATAGTTTATAACAATGTTTACACGTTCAATGTCGATTCCCCGGCCTACCAAATCTGTTGCTACAAGAATCCTTGTATGCCCCTCCTTGAAACCCTTATAACGCTTCAATCTATAAATGATGTAATAGGGATCAGAGTCATCAGACACAATTTAAGGCACAATGCAGCAAATTAATATATCTGAAAGTGGGAATGCAACAAAGAGAAGTAACATACTACAAAATATAGAAGTGACATAAATGACAAATGTAATAGTACCACTAGAGAGCAAGTAGACGCAAGAAGGCAACAATTAGACATAACTCAGATTTAAACCAAAAACAGTAAAGGACGCACACTGGCCACATCACTAGATATAACCTCCACCAGGCTATAAGATAAACCAACAGAAAATTTTAACAATTACCAACTTACAGAACATAATTAATCAGTCTACTCATGGCAGTAATTCATTATGAAAATATAAGTTTCAACATCACAGTTTCAATTTCCTGTAGTTTATGCAGTAATATATTCCATATCCATCATATTCTCCTCCATAAGCCAAGTCCTTATTCAGAACTCATTATTACATTTCCAGAAGAAAGTCACAATCATAGCTTGACAAAATCACTTCACCCCAGGATAACCAGACTTTTCGAAGTCAAACAAGATAATTTGGTTGAATAAAAAGAAGTGAACAGATATAATAAAAAAAAAGAGAAAATTATGTAAAACTAAATCATCAATTAAACATGACAAAAGATTGTAATATCCCCAGATGTAAACACCTGTCCTCTTGGGACATGCCAGAATGGATACATATAGATGGAAAATTGCACTCCACGAGTAGCTTGTCCAGCTCAGCTGCTCTACTGACACTTTTCACAAAGATAACAACTTGATTGAAGTCAAGCGCATCAAGAAGATCATTCAACTTCCGGTTCTTCTCCTCTTCTTTCAATTTGATGTAGTGCTGCCATTTTTATCCTCAATGTAAGCTACATAAAATCTCAATTATATATGTATGTGTGTGTGTGCAAAGTTGCAAGAGCCTACCTGCACAAGTCCATGAAGGGTCAACTTGGCCTCGTCATCAACATAAATTTCCATTGGCTGAAAGGAACAAATGTCATAGCAAATCATATTAGCGGCCTTCCTCAAGCTAATGGAATCCAGAACGAAATGAATGATGGATGCAGATCCTGAATCACAGTTCTGGTCCACCCATTTTGTCTCCTTGCAGATACTTTTTATATTCATGCCAAGCACCGCCAAGCACTCAACACTCTAAGAACCTGGCAGCAACAACCTGGAATACACCGACACCCCTCCCCAATCCAATTATTCAAAGAAAAGGAAACAGTACTCAGTTGTGACAGCCCACACCTGACAGGCATAGGCTATTGGAAACAAAACAAACTTCAAAAATGAACCTAAAGGAAAGAAAGGCAAAGATTGAAGGCACTAGAGCAACAGCTGGAAAATTCTTATAATCACATCCAAATCTTCTAGCCCCATCTGCAGCCTCCCAACATTCTCCCCCTCCATCTACCAGCTTGATATTTTAAAAAGCATCAACTGGAGAAAAGCACTATACAAAAGACAGCCTATCAAATGAAAATATCAATGTAACCATGCCATTCTATATATCTAAAGAACTCTCAGGGAATGCGGGGCATTATGAAAATGAGACTTCTAATTCAAGTAGTACTGGCCACGGAACATTACATCTTGCATAAATTTCTTGCAGACAGGTCGAATTTCTTTGCTGAGTGTTGCAGAAAACATCATTACTTGCTTATCATGAGGAGTCATCTTGAAAATTTCCTGCACGTCTCTCCTCATGTCTGCAGAACACAATGAATATGATGAAAACCACATCCATATTAAATCACAAACTTCAAAACTAAGACTTGCAAAGAATAAGTTATAAAAAATTTAACATACCCAGTGATTCCAGCATCTTATCACATTCATCAAGTATAAAATGCCTAACATTCTTTAGAGAAAGGTCCTTATCTCTGGCCAGTGCTAGTATTCTTCCAGGTGTCCCAACAACAATATGGGGGCACTCGTTTTTCAAAAGATCCTTATGAACTTTGATGTTGACACCGCCATAGAAGACAGCAACCTTGAGATCAGGCAAGTAGGTACTGAACCTCTCAAACTCATGACATATCTACATGAAACAGATTGCACGCATTATAAATCTGAATGAAGGAAATAGCAAGTTCAGATTCCATATAATAAGTCCAATAAATACCTGGTAAGCTAATTCCCTTGTATGACACAGAACAAGTGCAGAAACTTGGCCTGCAACAGGATCAATCTGCTGCAAAGTTGAGAGTACAAAGACAGCAGTTTTTCCCATTCCAGATTTAGCTTGACATATTACATCCATGCCAAGGATTGCTTGAGGTATGCACTCATGTTGCACTAGTGATGAACATAAGAAAACAGAGTTGAACGAACCAGAAGTGAGTAAAATAAACCTTTCAGACCCTCTTAATTTGATAGCTTTACCATACCATATTAGTCCTCCAAAACAAGATTGTGATAGAAGTATTACCTGTAAAGTAAGAATTAAACAAAAACATCTTAGAAACACAGTCATTTTTATATGGACAACCACAAAAATAAAACAAATTACAGCTGACAAGGAAGTAGTAAACACCAGAGACCACAGGTTATAAGTTAATGCTTCACTAAAATAATTAGCAAACAAACAGCATGGCTTATAAACATAGTTCATAAAAGAAGGATCGTTTATCAAATATGTAAGTTATGCAATCTTGCAATGAAAATGGAACATCCAACCATTTTGTTGAAAGCCCCCAACTGAAAGTAGCATGGCTATCAACCATAGTTAAATGAACAAGGATGTTAGTGAATATGTGAGTTATGCAATCTTGCAATGAAAATGGACCATTCAACCATCCTGTTGAATGCCCCAGCTCAATAAAAGAGAAAGTAAGAAAAAGGGGGGAAAGGAATAAAATAATTCTTTTGATTACATACTCAGCATATTGAAAACATAATTCAACTTCAAATTAGACACTATAAAATCCCAACAATCACATATAACAACTACAACTCTATCAATAGTAAGGATGAAGAAAATTGGATAGTTTGCCTTCAGAAGGGTGCTCGAATCCTGAGTCCACTATAGCCCGAAGAAGCTCTGGCTTCAAGAGAAAGTCTCTGAATCCTGAACTGTGGATTCCAACATAGCCCCTGCACAATAAAACAAGAAGGAACATGTTTAAGCAGATAAAGAGGAAAATCATGTCCCAAATTTCCGGGTACAGACATTGCCATGTCATCACAAATCAACTTTCAAAAGAGAAAACAACTTACACTATTCTGTCCCATTCACCTATGATTATGCCCATTTTCCCGAAAACAATAGCCATTCTTCCTTGGTAATGGAAGATAGTATAAATCTACAACCACTCGCTTATATCCAGTTTTCTTCCACTCCCCCTCATATTTGTGGGGCCCAAAGTTTGGATCCCGTGGACATGTGAGGGGGAGTGGGCAGAGAGTGGATGTAAAAGTGTAGGAATAGCATCAGACAAGAAGATATAGATGTCTGTACAATTTAATCCAATACTATTATAAACCGCAACTGGACAAAAAAATCGCAAAAATAAATAAATTATAAAAATGAATATCTTAACCCAGTTCATCGTGCTCAATTATTTCACAATAACGAATTACATTTTCATTCCTGCATTTCAATGATATATGGCACCACTCGACCTAGCTTTACTATATTACTATCTAGTCCAATCAATCTAACCAAACAAATCAACAACATTGAAATCCTATGATCAGGGCGACGACGAAAAGTATAGACAACTTACTTTTTAGCAGCTTCCCCGTTGACTTTAGTCCCAACAGAGTCCGGGGCCTTGTCTTCTTCCTCCTCGTAGTCAAGAAGCTCTTCCTCGTATCCTTCGTCCTTAGTTTCTCCCATAATCTGGAAACCAAACATGGCAACTTAAGTTAATAAATCCAGAGTCTTCAATTGTCAGAAACAGAGAAATGAAATTGGGGTTTAAACCTAAAACTATAAAGTATCATATAAATTCTAGGGTTTCATACCTCCTAAAGAATTTAATGGAAAATTAACGGTAGTACTGCGATTTGAAGAGTCTGCAAAGGAAACTGGTTAGCTGAAAAACAATTTTGGGGAAAAGAAAGTTCAGACGAGAATGGAAAATCGAGTGCAAGCCCCCGTGAACAGCAGAGTTGAGCTGAGCGACTGATAATAATAAGGTCAAAAGAATTCGAAATTTCAAAACGTCTTGTATGTACAAACTGGCACAACCGGCTTTCCGTTCGGTGCCCTTGCATTTTATCCCTTTTTTTCCGAATGCGATTGCTACAAAAAAGAACCTAATAAATTTTTTTTTTTTGGTCATGTTTAGGGTTTTTTGTTTCTCATTTGAGAAAATTGGTAATTTTTTAATTGAAGTAATCATTTTTATATAAAAATAAAAAAAAATTTAAAAAGTATTTTAATGTAATTTTAAATGATGGAGTGACAAATTTTATTATATATTTATTACACACTTATAATTTTTTAAACAAAAAATTATAAAATTTTAAATATGTACCAAAGTATTTACCTTTTTTTTTTTAAATGAAGTGATGGATGATCCCAATTGTATTGTTTTTATTACATGATTGGTATGTGTTATAGGCAAAAAAATGGCCTTGCGAGAACAAGACAAACTTGAACCCGGCAGAGGCCAAGTCACCCATCTCGCTAAGGACGTCCCGCAAGAACCATCTCGCTTATCACTTGAAAGCGACGCGACGAGGTCGTCATGAGACTGGCACGCTAAGCATTCCGCTACTGCGATAACGCACTCGCTATTTCGCTACAGCGATGCCACGCTCGCTACAACGACCCCCAACTCAGCATAACAGACATCTTGTACAATAAAGCAATATCGAACGGCAGATGCACACAAGTGCCAGTCTGCAGTCAATAAGAAGGGCCCACCCCACAGACAAAAGTCTACAGCAGCCAAATTGCAAGAGTCTGTCTATCTTTTCTATTTATTTCTTGATATAACACAACTGTAACTTGTAATTAATGTATGTGACTCTTCCTTCCTCTATAAATAGGAATGCATTGTTAGAAGAGGGGAAGAGGCCAAAAAACTTGTATGCCAAAACTCTGTAAAATTCTCTTTTCAAATATCAATAAAAGCTCCGCCGTGGACGTAGGGTTCGGTACCTCCCGGATTTAGCTAAACCACGTTAAAAACACCACGCCCCTTCTCCTTCTTCCTCTCCCTTCGTCTTCTCACACTTCAGGAAGCAGCATTGGATCTGCGAACTTATCCCCCTTTGGTTGAAATCTGGGACTCTCTGGACAAACCAAATTCTGACGTCAACAGTATGTAAGGTACACTTTATAATACATAAAAAAATATTTTAATTATAATTTTAGTTCTTTTAATATATAAATTGATTGTATTTGATTTTTTAAATATAATATTTAATTTTGTTTACTTTAATATACAATTTGAATCATATTCAGTCTAGGTCAATAATTTTTGTCAAATTTAAGATAAAAAATCTCAATTAGTACATAGATATTTAGTAGGACTTCAAGCTATTAATTATTAGATAGAAAATTAATAAAATTAACCTTATTAAATTAAAAACTATACAAATTGCATGACTTTTGTAAGACAAAAAAAATGTTTTGATTTAATCAAACATCACACGATTAATTAATTTCTCTTCTAATGATTATCAACTTAAAATTTTATTAAAATTTCATGTGCTAATTAAAATTTTTGATCTAATTATATATAATAATATAGATTATATATGATCCAATTTGTACACCGAGTAGGAAAATTGTAATTAAGCAAATAAGCTTCAATTGTTTCTTTAAACTTTTGTAGGATGAAAATATTTGTCAGAATGGAATGTGGAATACATTTATCATGTTGTTTCAGAAATATGTTTAGCTTTTAAGTCATCTCTCCCCTTGGATTATGCTCATTGTACTTTCTCTCTCATGTTATTTCCCAATAATACCTTTTTTTTTTCATAAATACTAGTTTTGAGCTTGTGCTTCATGTGACTATCGAGACCGATCAGATTAGAAATTTATAAACTAAAGCTACCTAAATTACTTGTAGTATAGGCAACACCTGGTCGAGCCTTTAGATTATTTGGAGGATGATATCAATTAAATTAGGAGCTGGAAATAAGGGGGGTTGGCAGTAACTAAATCCTACAACTACATTAACATGCAGAAACTAAACAAAGGTAAATAAACCAACCAGTTAAGGGAATCAACTAGCTTGACATTAATGTATCCTTGATCACTAAATGCTCATCCAATTGTTGAAAATCATAACAAGAAGTCTTGTAATGATTAATAAATCCATCCAAAGTAATTAGGATTTAGTCAAGTAAACAACACATCAAAAGCTCAAATCATTGCTTAGTTTTCCTATTCTCTTCCTATAATTGATCATTAAGCAACAATCATATAATATCTAAATCAAATGAAGTTATTTAACTCAGATATTCACAGCAAAATAGAGAGGAAATAGGAAAAAATTGATCGACAATTGAATGTAGAGTGAAATATCAAGATCTCAATATAAATCTTCAAGTTTGTCAACCCCTTGTGCTGATTACAAAGCTAGCCTTCCATGGAAGGCAAAAAACTACAAGGAAAAATGAAGAAGAATGTCCTACACTACTGCTACTAGAAATTAAGCTAAAACTACTCTAAAAACTCTTACAAAAACTAAACTAAAAGCTTCCCCAAAATGGACTTTGCTTGGGTAGAAAGAAGGCAGCTGCTAGTAGGGAGTAGGCAATGATCATGGCTAGTCTGATTGCTTGCTGCCACTGCCTTGCTGTAATGCCTCAAATAAATAAAAATAATAATAATAATGTTAGTATTAATATTTGGGAGAGTAAGGATTAAAAATGAAAATTTATAAGGATTGGATTGAAAACTTTCCAAAGTTGTGTGGGCAAAACTTGAAGTTTTGCAAAGTTTGGGGCTAAA
>JANHAO010010828.1:0-17384 GCA_026873985.1 Saraca asoca | reverse complement strand
AATGCTCAATACAGATTTAATCATAGTTTTACAATGATAAATTATGACTTGTAACCCTCCCAGCTTCTATGAATAGGGAAGGAGAGCCATTGCATAGATATAATGAAATATATATATAGAAACTTTGCCAAAATAGCCATAGACGCATATGCTATTGCCCTGTGTAACAAAATAACTATTCAAAATGAATACAACCACCATAGACATAGGAGTCATCCTGACTTTAGCCGAACCATGATAAAACTTTCTGTGTTTTCTCTGCTCTTCCTTTGAATCTCTCACCATCTTCTTGCTACCCTTTCACTCTTAACAACAATTTAGTTCTTAGAATCCTTTGTTGATCAACAACCAAAATCGACCATGAACAAATATAATATCATGTCCCATGTCCAACTTATCTATAAGAAGTGTTAGACGTGAATCATATGATAAAAAACTAGTTAGACTTATTGTAATAGTTAAACTTCAAATTTATATACCATAATTAAGTTTTAAGTCTTGATCAACATGGAACTTCACATGTGTTGACGGTGAAATTTGGTTCATACGGGGAGCCCAAATCTCAGCCAACGGGTGTGTGTGGTTCATGTACCCCAAGCTATTTCCTAATCTAAAGGATGTGTGGACAAAAAGGTGATAAAGGTGGCCAAGATGAAGAAAGGTGGAAGTACACATGATATTTAACGTGGTTCGGCCAAATCCAGGTGGTACCGGACCCAACGTCCATGGTGGAGTTTTTATTAATATCTGAAAAGAGATTTTTATAGAGTTTTGGCATACAAGATATCCAGCCTCCTCCCCTCTTCTAACAGTGCATCCCTATTTATAGAGGGAACGAGAGTTACATACATTAATTATAGGCTACAATTATGTTACATCAACAAATAAATGTGAAAGATAAATAAGATCCTGCAATTCGGCTACTACAAGTTTTTGTCTGTAGGGTGGGTCCCATCTTGTCGGCTATAGACTAGCATTTGTATGTGTCTATCTCATGTTCTCGCATTTTTGAGCGAGATGTCCACTCTCACTAGCTAAGTTCCTTAGCTCGGGGGCACTATGGCAGGTTGCTTAGCAAGCTCGTTGCTGTCATGGTAGCATAGCAAGATCGGGTAGGGTAGTCGACTGCTTAGCGAGTTGGCCTCATACGACCTCATTATATGGTCTTCTAGCAATGAGAGAGGTGGATCTCGATAAGTGTTCTTAGTGGGCTGGGCTGGGTGACTTTGCCTCTACCGGGGTTGTGCTTGTCTCATTCTTCAAAATCGATTTTCACCTACAACATAAGCCCCCTAACTCTCAGTTTGCTTTGTGAATGGGGAGTTGCAATTTCTCTGTGGCTTTGTTCATATCTCTAGTCAGAGTCCTTGCTTGATCGAGTTGTCATTTTAGACTTCTTTTTCATCTATTCATTCTGCTTTAGGCCATGCTTTCTTCTGTTCATAATTTTTGGCCGTTGGTGTGGCACTGCCATTTGTTTTGGGCCGTTAGATTAAGATCAGCCAGATGCCTTCTAGATTCTTTAATGGATCGAGTTGGTCTTTTTATACCCTGAGGGTTTTCTTTTTCCTCAAAGGAGTTTAATGGAAGAGGCTATTAAGCCCCCTATGTTTTTGTTGTCTTTGCTTCTGGTCAAGCTTGTTGAGGCATGGATGGCCTGTTGTAGAGTGTTTGGAGGCATGGATAGCCTGTTGCACATGGTTTTGCTATAGGAACCATCTTGTGGGCTCTTGGGGAGTCTTGTGCTGATCTTGGATTATCTTCCCTAGCTCCCTTCATAGAATCTAGCATCACTGGCTAGACTCTTCCTGCCTTTTTGGATTGCACTGGGTCTGGTCCAGTAGGAACTGCTGATCGGGTATGGGAAGCCTACAGGAGTGGAGTTGTTGGTGGGAGTTTGCCTCCTTGTATAGTCGGCTCTTCACATTCTTGTCAGAATGGTAGTATTAGGCTTTCAAGCTTTTGCCTTTATTTCTGTATTTCTTATTCTTTTTTTGATGTAATTTTGCCTCATTGAGGCTTTTTAGTATATGAGCCTTTCTGTGTAGCTTCTGAAAGTTGTATTGGATGCTTTGTGCACCATCATTTGTATATTTATGATGAGTAATGGAATGTCCTTTTAGCCAATCGACTGTGCTTTCAACTTTTTGCTTTTCGCTTAGTTGCCTTCAGCAAGTAAGAATCAAGTCGCATTCAAGCTGTAACTAATGAGTGATCATGTGTGAGTTATGATTTTCTAGCCGTACGTTAGCTGTGAATGTTTGCGTTGCATGAGAGCTGCAATGAGTTTATTTTATCATTCTCACAAGGCGGCGAGCCTATTGCCTATCATTTACTATGAGTGCATTGATGAGGTAGGCTCAAGTGTAATCTAACCCTCGATTTAGTTTTGTTTGTGTTGTCACGAGGTAGGCTCTAGGCCATCTCACCCTCGAACGTGAGGTAGGCTCTAGGCTGTTTCACCCTCAGACAGGTTTTTCGATAGCGAGATGATAGCTCGTCACTAAGTGGGGTCGCACGTCCGTACCATAGCAAGCTTATTACTCAGTCTTATAACAATCTCGTTACTTAATAAGGTAGAAAGCTCGTTGCTCAGCCTCATAGCAATCTTGTTGCTTAGCCTCACAACAATCTTGTTACTCAGTGAAATAGCAATCTTGTTACTCAGTGGTTGGGGAATTTGCACTCTTGGTCTGAGTTTGTGGGATATGGTTTTCTCCACATGTATCAACGGGGTAGGTCTTGTGCCGTCTTACCCCGGATGAATCCTTGCAACAGTGGAGTGAAAACTTGTTGTCCAAAAAATGCTTTTTTCTTTGGCTAATCAGCTATAAATTGCATTGATTCATACAACTTTGAGATTGTCATTGATCTCAAGAAGATGTTACAAGATTAGAATATGATTTTGATGGAGGGCTCTGACTCTTGGCTAGCAATTCGTTGTGCCTGTTGAGCTCGTTGCTCTGGCAATCCTACCATGTAATCCTATAGTCGGCCTCTTTTGATGAGGCCTTCAATGGCATTTTTTAGTGCCCAACATTCTAAGGTGGTATATCCAACCTCATTGTGGTAAGCATAGAATCTGCTTGGATCTCTAGACTTGGTGGACACTTTCACTGGTCTAGGCCATCCAAAGTCTTCATTGTGCCTTTCCGTGGCAAAAATTTTATCCTGTGTATCTGACAAGATGTTGTAGCTTTTGAAGTGACCTCAAGGTCATTGGGGCTTTACCTTCTTCATGAGTTGAGGAGTGAGGTCATGACTACGACTCTTGTCGTTCCTCTTTTTGCTTGCGGTAGGACTATTGGTGTCTACTTTCTGTCTAGGTTCCTCTGTTCTGAAGGTTTCTTCCCATCTTATTTGTTTGGTAGCTTGCTCATAGAATTCAGTGAGGTCTCAAGCTGGGGACTTGTAGAGGCTTCTGTACAGCTTTCTATTTTTACGAAGTCCCGCCGAAATGGCTGTTAAGATGCTTTCCTTTGAAGGATTCTCCATGAAGTTGCCTTCGTGCTTAAACCTAGTTATGTAGTCTTTCAGTGGTTCATTCTTGTGCTGGAAGACCATTATGAGATGGCAAGGAGAGGCGAGCTGCCTCTTCAGAGCTTGATATTAGTCAATGAATTTCCTTTGGCATTCTTCCTAATTGCTGATGCTATGAGTTGGGAGGTGTCTAAACCATGCCCAAGATATCCTTCCTAATATGGTCGAAAAGACACAACATTTCACTAGGGGATCAGTTGTTTGAAGGTCTATTTGGACATTGAATGCATCCAAGTGGTTGCTTGGGGTCGCTACTCCCATCGTACAGTGGTATAACGGGTACTTTGAGTTTCTGTGGGAGAGGCCGCATCTCAATCTCCACAGAAAATGGTGAGCTTTCCTTGTAGTAAGGTTGATTACTTTGAGGCCATGGGCATTCTTCTAGCCTTTTAAGCCTTTGGAGGACTTCCTCCATTATCAGCTTCTGTGTTTCAGGCTAAGGGCAGAGCTTTTTGCTCGTTGCGAGCCCTCCAGTTGTTAACTATCGCGATCTTCATGAGTTTCCCTCTGAGCCTCTTTACTAAGCTGCTGGAGCTATGTCATGATTTCTTCTTGTCTTTATGCGCTCTGAGCTTGAGCCTGCACCAATGCTTTAATAGTTTCGGCCAACTCTCTTACCATATTTTTGAGTGCTGGTTGGGGTTGGCTGGGCGTTTATGCCTCTTTAGCTCTAGGGACAGTAGTGGAACGCTAGTGAGCCCCTATGATGGGAGCGTCCACTAGTTGAAGGACTGGAATGGTTGAACTCCAAGTGGTTCTTCCTCTTGCCATTGTGGCTGTAGTGGTGAACGCATCGGGAAAATAGATGCAAAAAATAGATGGGCCCTCTTTCTAGCATAAAAAATGTTGACGGTGAAATTTGGTTTGTACGGGGAGCCCAAATCTCAGCCAACGGGTGTATGTGGTTCGTGTGCCCTAAGTTATTTCCTGATCTGAAGGATGTGTGGATAAGAAAGTGATAAAGGTGGCTAAGAGGAAGAAAAGTGGAACTACACACGATATTTAACGTGATTTAGCCAAATCCAGGCAGTACCGAACCCTACGTCTATGGTGGAGTTTTTATTGTATCTAAAAAGAGATTTTTATAGAGTTTTGGCATACAAGATATCCAGCCTCCTCCCCTCTTCTAACAGTGCATCCCTATTTATAGAAGGAAGGAGAGTTACATACATTAATTACAGGCTACAGTTGTGTTACATCAAGAAATAAATGTGAAAGACAAATAAACTCCTGTAATTCGGCTACAGCAGGTTTTTGTCTGTGGGGTGGGTCCCCTCTTGTCAACTATAGACTAGCATTTTTATGTGTCTGTCTCATGTTCTCGCATTGTTGAGTGAGATGTCCATTCTCATGAGCTGAGTTCCTTAGCTTGGGGGTGCTATGGCAGGTGGCTTAGCGAGCTCGTTGCTGTCATAGTAGCATAGCGAGCTTAGGCAGGATGGTTGACTACTTAGCGAGCCCGCCTCAAGATGACCTCGTTGTGTTGTCTTCTAGCAACAAACAAGGTAGATCTCACTGGGCGTCCTCAGTGGGCTGGGTGACTTAGCCTCTATCGGGATCGTGCTTGTCTCATTCTTTGAAATTGATTTTCACCTACAACAACATGTGAACTCCTTTTTACGTGACGATTGTATGCCTACTACAACTTTTGCTCGAAGCAATTCTATGATAATTTTCTTAGAATGTCTTCACCATTAATTTAAGATTCTAATTTATGAAGGATGTTTCTAATAACTAACAGATATTTATGCCTATTAAGTATCTACTCATTGGCCACATCAACAAAACTAGTCACTTATGTATTAGTTCAACATATATACTTTCACTGAAGAAATCTCATTATTTATGACAGAAAATTATATCCAAAATTAGAAAAAAATTTGTTAAAAATTAAAATTTTTCAACAAAAATGAGACATAGGAAAAATCAATGTCAAAAATTGTTGTTCCATGAATTTTTTCATCAAAAATAATTTCCAACGGATTAATGAATGTAAGGAATTTTTTATAAAAAATTATTTTTCAAAAATATGTTGGAATTAAAAAAATAATATTCTTTTAAAAAACTTTTTTATTGGAAATAATTTTAAAAAATTTGTAGAAAATTTGTTGGAAATTAAAAAAATTACATTATGATACTGTTGTGGGTAAAAATCGGTCTCGCAAAAATAGGCTGAAGACTCAATGGAAGCTAAGTCCAAACTAGAGGACGTCCAGCTCACTGAGGATGAAAGCGCAAGGTCTCAGCTCACATGCTTGAAAAATCATTCCTGCACGAGCTCACCTCACTGTAGGCGGGCTCATCCTTGCTAAACAATAGTCATGAACTTGCGAAGATGAGGTACAGCCTAGGCCAGAAGCTCAGCGAGATGGAGCTCTAGACAAGCTTGCGTCAAGCCTCAATTCCAGCTAACAAGAGGGGCCCACCCCATAGAAAGCAACTTGCAGAAGTTGGATTATAGGAGATTATACTGTCTTGTACATTTAATACTTAATGTAATAGAATTACAACTTGTAATCATTGCATGTAACATCTCTTCCTATATAAATAGAAAGAAAGAGATCACTATAAGGGAGGAGGAGAGAGGGCTGAAATAGCCAAGCAAAAGCTTTGTAAATTTTTCCTTCAGATTAACAAAAAAGCTATCGTGAATGTAGGGATCGGTACCACCTAGTTTTAGCCAAACCACGTTAAAAATATTGCTCTCCATTCTTCTTTTTCCTCTCCACTATCTTCACTTTCATTCCATCAACCAGAAAGTAGTTTAAGGTTCAAGAATCGATCATAGTTGACCAGAATTTGACAACATCAGATTCCACTATCAACATTTTGGCACTAGAGAAAGGTCCTATCTACTATCTAAATTACTTTTCTGATCGGCTACAATGGTGAGAGGAAGATTCACCAGGAGTTCTAACACTCTGGTTATTCAGCCAGCAGACGTTTCTACTACCGAAGCTTGTCCTTGGCCTATCACTGCCCCTGAAACTGAAGAAACACAAGTGCCTCACCAGCTGCTACTAGTGCTTGAGAACATGGTAAGAGAGTTGGCTGAAACTATTAGAGCACTAGCATAAGCGCAAGCTTGGGATGCATAAAGGTAAGAAGAAATTATAGTGCAGCTCCAGTAGTTGCGTGAAGAAGCTTAGAAAGGGACTCACGAAAACCATCATGATCAGCGATCTGAGGGCTCGCAACAAGTTGAGAGTTCTGGTCCCCAGTCCGAAGCTCAGGATCCAATAATGAAACAAGTCCTCCAAAGACTATAATAGTTGGAGGATCACCCCCAGTCTCAGAACAATCAACCTCGCTATAGGGAGAGCTCACCTTTCTCTGTGGATATTGAGATGCAACCTCTTCCACAGAAACTTAAGGTGCCTACGATCCTGCTGTACGATGAAAACAACAACCCATGCGACCATCTGGACATGTTCAATGTCTAGATGAATCTACAAATAGCTAACCCCTTGGTCAAGTGCTGTGTCTTCCCAGCCACATTAGGAGGCATCCCCCGAGCATGGTTTAGGTGCCGCCCGGCTCATAGCATCAATAGCTGGGAAGAATGTCAAAGGAAATTCATCAACCAGTATTGGGCATTGAAGAGGCAGCTCGCGCCCCCTGTCACCTTGCCATGATCTTTCAGCAAAGAAATGAGTTGCTGAAGGATTACATAGCTAGGTTTAGGCATGAGGCCAACTTGGTGGAAAACCCTTTTGAGGAGAGCATTTTAAAAGCAATATCATCAGGGCTCCGCAAAGATGACTGTACAAAAGCCTTTACAAGTCCCCAATGGGAGATCTCGCTGAATTTTATGAGTGAGCTACTAAACAAATAAGATGGGGGGAAACCTTCAGTACAAGGAGCCCAAGCAAAAGGCAGACACTTCAGCCCCACCTCGAGTAACAAGAGGAGTGATGAGAGTCGCAGTCATGATCCCAACCCTTAACTCATGAAGAAGGCAAAGCCTCAACGACCTCAGCCTCAAGGCCACTATGAAAGCTATAGTATCTTATCTGATGCGCAAGATAGGATTTTCGCCACAGAAAGGCATAGGAAAGACTTTGGGAGGCCTAAGCCCATAAAGGCTCCCACCAGGTCTAGAGACCTGAGCAGATTCTGTGCTTATCATAATGAGGTTAGACACATCACATCAGAATGTCAGGCATTGAGAGATACCATAGAAGATCTCATTAGGAAAGGTCGATGATAGGATTACATGGCAAGGCCATCAGAATGACAAACTCAGTAGGCTCAACAAATCGCTAATAGAGAGCCGGAGCCCTCTATTAGAACCATATTCTGATCTTGTAACATTTTCCTAAAGTTAATGACAATTTCAAAATATTTATATAGATTATCCAACGGAAAGCTACATGAAAAGAGAGTTATTCCACATTCATTCAATATCATTCCTGGCTGGTTAACCGAAGCACGAAAATATTACCAAACTAGTGATAAGCTATCATCTCACCATTATGCAAATACATCTAGGGGTGAGATGGCACGAAGCCCACCCCATTGATACATCCAAAGCAAACCACACCCTGCAAGTGGGAGAAAAAGAGTATAATCCCTAACCTGAGTAACGAGATTGTTGTAAAGCTGAGCAACGGGATTGCTAGCAGGGACAAATTCTATGACGACCATTAAGCAATAAGATTGCTGTGAGGCTGAGCAATGAGATTGCTGTCTCACTAAGCAACAAGATTGCTGCAAGACTGAGCAACGATATTACTGCCTCACTGAGCAACATGATTGCTGTAAGACTAAGCAACGAGATTATTGTGGTACGGATTATTGAACATAGTTAATATACAATCTCATCCAGTGAAAAGCTATCATCTTGCTGAGATGCAAAGGCACTATAAAATGCTTGAAAAGTTCACACAAGCACAAAGACGCTATAAACTTATTGTAGCTCTCATGCAAACAAATGCTTGTAGCTCGCTAGTGAGATCCTTCCAAGTGTAGCTTGCATGCGACCTGCCTAAATTTTGCTCATCATTGATCAAGGCAACCATATATTAATGTTCATCACATGTAAAAGTTGTGGCCGATTGGCCATACAACCATTTTGTTTGTTTGCAGCAATATACATTACCATCAGAAGCGGATGAAAGCATCCAACACAATATTCAAGAGTTATACAGAAAAGCTCATTCACTAAGGGCCTCACTTAATGATGTAAAATTTACATCAGGAGATCTAAGGGGCAAGATCAAAAGCCAAAAGGGCCTAAAGCCATTGTTGAAAGCAGAAAGCCAACTATTGGGAGAAGAACTCCCACTAGTAGGAAGACCAGCAAGCCTGACTGCTCCTGCTTATAACCCTTCTCAGCCAGCAGATCCTCCTAACCTAGACCCAGAGCAATTCAATAGAGCACCAGGAGCCTGGGTGGCAAGGCTGGAAATCATGGCAAAGCAATGAAGAAATAATCCAAGATCTGCACAAGATCTCCCTCCCAGCTAGTACAAAGAACTATCCATGGGAGCCATGTGCAGTAGGCTATCCATGCCTCGAAGCCCCATGCAGTAGGCTATGCATGCCTTAGTGCTTCACCGGAAGCCAAACCAGCAAAGATATTTAGGGGCTTAACTAATACATCCATTTGATCATGAAGAAGCAAGAAGAGTTTCTCAAGCCTTATAAACTAATTTGGGTTCAGTGAATGACCTGGCGGACAAAAGATCGCACTTGATCGAATAGTCCAAAGAAAGTTAGATTGCCACACTAACGGCTAGAAGGCAAGGTCAGAAAAAGAAATATGGCCAAAGTCAGGTGAAGTGAAAGACTGAAAGACTGAAATGACAACACGATAGAGCAAGGACTTTGACTAAACAACGAAAGTTGCAACTCCCAGTCCGCGAAGCG
The DNA here is from genome assembly GCA_026873985.1 of Saraca asoca. Taxonomy (NCBI): domain Eukaryota; kingdom Viridiplantae; phylum Streptophyta; class Magnoliopsida; order Fabales; family Fabaceae; genus Saraca; species Saraca asoca. The sequence continues at coordinate 7,973 of JANHAO010010828.1, read as the reverse complement.
AACTGACTTTTGTTATGGGTAAAAATCGATCTTGTAAAAATAGGCTGAAGACTCAGTGGAAGCTAAGTCCAAACTAGAGGACATCCAGCTCGTTGAGGATGAGAGCGCGAGGTACCGGCTCACATGCTCAACAAATCATTCCTGCATGAGCTCACCTCACTATAGGCAAGCTCATCCTTGCTAAACAATAGTCATGAACTCGTGAAGAGGAGGTACAACTTAGGCCAGAAGCTTAGTGAGATAGAGCTCTAGAAAAGCTTGTGTCAAGCCTCAATTCCAGTTGATAAGAAGGGCCCACCCCACAGAAAGCAACTTGCAAAAGTTGGATTACAGGAGATTATATTGTCTTGTACATTTAATACTTGATGTAATAGAATTACAACTTGTAATCATTGCATGTAACCTCTCTTCCTATATAAATAGAAAGGAGATCACTATAAAGGGAGGAGGAAAAGGGGCTGAAATAGCCAAGCAAAAGCTTTGTAAATTTTTCCTTCAGATTAATAAAAAAGCCACCGTAGATGTAAGGATCGGTACTGCCCGATTTTAGCCTAACCATGTTAAAAATATTGCTCTCTATTCTTCTTCTTCATCTCCACTATCTTCATCTCTCATTCCATCAATCAAAAAGTAATTTGGGGTTCAAGAACCAATCACAGTTGACTGGAGTTTGGCAGAACCAGATTCCACTGTCAATAGATACCTTATAAAATGATATCAAATTTAATAATGATGTATAATACTGATAAATATATAAAATAAAATAAATAATCCATAAAACATATTATTTAAATAAAATAATGTATAAAATATATTATTCATATTAGATACAAAAAATTATATATACATATTTTCTACTATTTCGTAAATGTTTCGTCATGTACAAACTACAAATCTTATAAAAATTTGTCAAACTTTCCTCCTAGCACAAAAAAAAAAAAGATGAGTTTCCCTAATAATAATTACATTCCTCGTTTCCAACAATACAAAAGTTGAATAATGAAATTCGACAAATTCAATCACCTTAAGTAAAAATAATAGTTTAATATCAGCAATACTATCAAGTACATCGTTTAACTAATTAACTGTACTCAATCAAATTTAAAATATATTTCTTGAATTTAAGTCAAAATATAGTTTCAAAATTTAACATAATGGTACATGTTATTCTAACAAAACAAATAATTGATTCAATAATTGATCAACTAATAATTAAAAATATATACTAACTTTATAACAAAAGAAGACAAATGTGAAAAATAATAATATGCTAACCATGCAAGAACACATGGCATATCATGTGGCATGTTCAGATAAGGGTGATTATCTTGCGGGTATGGATCAAAAGATTGTTTTACCTTCCCAACTTCTATACATAGTCAAGCATGGTTACAATGCTAAGATTTTTTTAGCACTTTATTTTTACTATCTCAATGGGTTGAAGAAAGTTTTATATGATCCTTAACGATCTCCACCACCCAAGCGTTTTTATAAGTTCATGCTTAGCCATCGAAAAAGAAATGTTGTCTGTGGTTTAATCATCTAGGCAAACTCTCATCATCTTTGTATGATTTCTGTTTTCATGAACTTTTGTGATTTATTCTCAACGAATTATTGTCTATATCTATTCTGGTAAGTCCTTATCAATCATCCGATTGTTACCATGTCAATTTCATATTTACTTCTTTTTCATTAAATTTGTATATATTGTATTTCCATTTACAATTTCGTTTGCACATCTTTTTTGCTTAAGATCTCATATTTGTTTTAACATTTCATCATATCCAATTTTTATTTAATAATGCCAACTTTGTTGATTAGCATTAATTGATTTGATTTTCCGCCTTTGGACTTGAAAATTCTTTGATGAAATGCCTCTACGAGAACAATGCATTCATTTTATTCAATGTCTATTAAATTTCTAATATATTAAATTCATTGATAATCCCTATGAATATCATTTCATAATTATGCATAGAGATATACGCTTATAGTTTCTCCATTAGAAGGTTCACATATACTTTTCTTAATTCAACACTTTATCATCCTATCACATCTTCTGATCCATTGAAAATCTCTTGTTCTCATATTTTCTACTAAATCTTGCTTTTCCAATATTTTTAGCGAATTTATACAACCATTTCACGTACCTCATTCATTTTATAATTGACCTTCGTTTGTTATGAGTAGGACTTTGCTTGATCTATGGCTTAAAATATTTGGATGCATCGTGATGACAATCATCAATCACTACATGTAACTTTTCATAAGGGTTAATTTGATTGGATTTGGTCTAAAAGGATAACCAGTTGACCATAGACATGATTCCTAAGGGAGAACCAGACACTCGACTAGTTCCTAAAAAGCAGTTGATTGGTTAGTGTTAGGTCAAACCAAACCTGAAGCATAAAATTTGAGGTGTTAGAATTTTAGTGCAATCGGGCATAGACTAGAGTTGAAACCTTGTCATGAAGAAGTCCTGATGCAATTTCCAATCCAAAAATCCTAAATCCAAGGTAAATTGACTAAACAAAATTATATTTTTGATTCCCTTAATCTCATCCATGGGTTTTATATTAAATTTAAACAGTTAGGTTGTCTTCATCAGAGTTACTTCAATAATGCATCTAAGCCTAAGCTAGAGGCTAGATGTAATACTAGGGATAAACTCTTATGTTGCATGATGTGGAAATTCATATGATCAGGTAAGTGGGATTCTACCATTATGACTCCTTTTACATAGAAAGATTATATTTTTGAAAATTATCAAATGTATTTTGATTGTTAGATTATAAGAAATGTAGCTATAGAGTTAGTTTATTGGAAGTAGGCAAAAAACATTGCAAATAAGAAATCATGGATTAAACCTAAAATATAAGATTATATGAATTCAAGTTTGGGTCAAAACAAATGTAGGCAGGTAGAATTAGGCCAAAAATTAGGAAATTGATTTCCTAGGTAATTATGTGAATTGATTGCTCTTATGTATGAATTGAGTTATATCATAGGAATATAGAATAACTCCAATTTTGAATTAAATTAGAAATCCCAACCTTGTATATGCATGCAAAAATGAATAAAAGAAATTTATATAAGTTATGAGGAATTAACCTTTCTATGTTTCAAATAAAATTTATGCATTATGAGTTCTAAATTCTATTTAGAGATGTTTATTGAAATTAGTTATGTTTATAAAATTTCTAAATTATTAGTTTTTCCATGAAATTAATGAAATTATTCCTTTACAAATATTATTTTATTAACGTCATTTTATAGTTTTATTTAATGAAATATTATTTTAACTTTATGAATTATAATTATTTACTTAAAGTATTTATTTAGTTAAAATATATAAAGTTTCCTTCCAAGAGATAAATTGTTATAAATTGTTACATTGCACCATCATATAAAAATCATTACAAATGATAGAAATAGAATGAGCATGCTTATGAGGTAGTTATTAGTTGGCCAAGGGTAGTTGAAAATGCCTAGAGTATGATTAAAGGATAAAGAAATGAAAAGAGATTAAAGCATGTGCATGTATGTTAGCAAACTAGCAAGGGATATTGGTGAACCTATGTGCACTAGGAGATATACATGAGGTTTCCCATATAATAGGGGGTTATGGGCAAATGGTCTATTATACAATAGGGGGTTATGGGATAGAGTCATTTATGCGATAAAAGGTCATGGAATAAGTGTTTCAAGGCATAATAGAAATAAACGTCTTACAGAACAAATTAAAAGACATGAATAAAGGGACCTTATTGTCAGTATGATAAAAGAGAAAGGGATTTTTACGTGGCCATCTGATATGATTTAGTAAAGTAAGTTATGTGAACTTTCTACAGTCGTTGATAATAGCTTAGGAGAGCAACGATCATATATCTCATTATGTATGACTCATGAATGAATGGTATAATAAAGAAAGTTAAGAATATATTATAAGTATGAAGATAATGTAAAAAAGCTTGGAGACAACTGTACAATATTATTTTTGAAAATATTTTGAATTGTTCTTCCACTATATGTGTGTGTCTTTTATGTTATAAGATTATACTATATATATAGCTAAATGAGTTTTCAACCCAAAGTTGGGTTGGGGTTTTGCTCACTGAATCATTGTACTCACCTCATTCATTAACATTTTTAGGTTAATGAATTTGAAGAGATTATTCCAATGAAGAGGTTCTCTAAAAATTGCATGTATATGAAATCAGGTACATTGTTTTCTTGATTATCTTTTAGTGGTTAGTGTCCATCCAACCAAACATTAGATCCTCAATAATGATTATTGACTTTTAGAAAGGATTTTATTTTAATTTTAGAAAATTATTTATTTTAAATAATTTATATTAAAATTTTGCATATAATGAGTTTTAAGATAAAGGGCCCAAAAGATATGTTTTCTACATCAATTTCATGTTTTTAAACTATGAAAAAAGCTTTTAGTAAGAGATTACTCATAGGTTTGCAAATCACCATAGGGTGATTTATGCCAATCACGTCCTTGAATTTTAGGATGTGACAAGTTGGTATCAAAGTAATTGTTTAATGTTTGGTAAGGAACATATAAGGCTAGTGGATACTAGTCATGATAGTGTGTGCCCAAGCATCCATTATTTCCAAGGAATCCATTAATTTGATCATTAAGAGTAATCAAGTCCATGTAATAGAAAATAGTATGAAATAGGAAAATTATTATCTTATTAAATTAGAAAGTGAATACATATTCTAGGAATGATGATTTTACCCTTAAATAGATACAAGAAATCATAAACACAGAAAGCACTCCTAAATGTAAGTTGGAGATGGATGATAGGGATAATGACAAAGGTGACAAACGAGTACAAGAAACTAAAGAAGAAATTACCCCTAAGGATGAGAGAAAAGTGTAAAGCATGGTTTTAACCTTGGTGAGTTAGGAGATAATAAAGACTAGATTACATTGTGTGAGGGAGTTAAATAAAAAAAGTTAGAACCTCATGCAATTGAAGTAGTTGTAAGTTAGACATTAGGATTCACTGCCTAATCAGAAAGACAAAAATAACTCTAAACCCCTAAATAGGAAAGTCTAGTTGGACAATTTTACTGTGAGAATGAGTTATAAAAAACAACAGGTCAAAGTCAATAGCACAAGTGGTCGATCGACCAAATAGATTTTGACCTATATAGTTAGCCTCCCCTTTCTTTTCTCATTCATTCCTATCCTTCTTAGTCTCCCTTAGGTCTTTTTGTCTCCCCAAGAGTGGAAACCCTATTAGGAAATCAGTCCAAAATTTTCATCAAACTCATATTTTAAAAATTATAGAAGAAGACCTAGGAGCATTTTAGATCCAAACTTTTTTTCAGATCATGGAATAGGGACCAGGATTGCATATCTACCTTATTTCATATGTCTTTGAAACTATGGTGAGCTTAGGAGACTAGGAATCCTACAACCCTTAGAGTCACAACTATGGCTACAAGTTATGAGTTGCTCCTCTCCAATTTACATTGAGGTTGTAAGATACTTTTATGTGAACTTTAGGGAAGAATCAACCAACCCTTTAGTCTTAACCACCTATGTATATAGAACTAGAATTGCTTTAACCACCCATCTACTTCAGATGTTGTTTAGATGTCCTGTTGAAGGAACTTCAATAAGGTATTTTGGGAATTGTGGTTTAAGTGGAAGTGAGTTTCACATTCCAAACCACACCACACTGGAAGAGCTACCACTTAATTCTTGAGTCTTGTGCTTTACTTTATTATCAACATCTTGCTACCAAGAGAAACTCAAAGAATCGAAATTACTTGTACAGACTAAAATTTGATAAGCCATTGTAAGTTGGATGGAGATATTATCTAACATGGACTATCATAAAGCACATATTAGCTATTGCATGACAAAAGGCTCAAAGGTCCTTACCATATGGATTAGCCATCACAAATATTCTGATTCATTTTAGATGTGAATTGGAGAACTTTGAAGAGTGGCATCAAGAACCCATCTTTATGAACATGTTCTTTGAGTTCGGCTATAGAGTGATTAAAGGCCGATAAGTACTGAAGACAAGAATATGAGGTAGGAAACAAATAGAAGACACAAGCAAGTCATAAAGTAATGCCTTAAATGGACAAAGAAGGAACCCTATATATAGAGTCCATTGAGCTAGAGCCTCAAGGAGCACACTACCAAGAGAGTAAACTATCATTGAGATTTATAAGCTTTTCAAAGCCATGTTAACAACAATATGAATGATGGACCAAAGACTTAGGGTCATGGATCAAAGAATCCAAGCTTCATATGTAAGGATGGAATAGATAATGAATCGATTTGAGGAACACTTGAAAGAAATCTTAGATGTCACTATTCTGGATTGGAATCAATATTCGAGTTAGGACACTATGATTTATGATTTAAGATTCATTATTTATCCCTAATTTATGATTAGGAAATTGTTAGAATACTTTTCTTTCAACTAATTGTTTTGATGCCGCCTTAGCAAGACATTTATATTTGAATTTCAAGTTATGTAGTAGTAAAAAATTTCTTTTCATAAGATGAATTGATTGTGTTTTAAATGCTATGTGTTATGAAATCCATGCAAAGGAAAATGAAAGCATCTTATGGAATGGCATAATTAAGAAAAAACAAGATAGAAATGAAATGATTTGAATGAATGTAATGTGATTGAATGTATGCTTACCAACCAGGGACATGTATAAAGCATTGCATGACCCGACTAGTGCAAATGCCTTGTGAAGGACCTATGTTTTTTTACGAATGTTATGCTATGTGATATGATGAAAGTAGTTAAGAATGAAAGGCATGATGTGTTAAGGATATGATATATGTGTATGTGAACATGCTTCTAGTATAACTAGTATGCTTTATAAGAAAAAAGAATAAAGGATAAGATCACATTAACAAGAGATATAAAGATGATGAGAATAAGATATAAGACATGAATGCAAGTAGTATTTAATGAAAGAAGTGATAATAATGGATTAGGATAAAGGATGGATAAGATATGATATAGAGAGACCAAATATTAGGGACAAGAATTAAGTAAGTTAAAAAGCACCAAAGTAGTTTAGAAAACGTCAGAGTAGCATAACGGAAGTGTTATGGAAGGTATAAGATCAATATAAAAAGGGAAATGATTTGAAGGTGAATCAATGATAAAGACAAATAAGATTATGAAAGGGAACATAATTAAGGGCTAGTTAGAGATGAGAAATGGCATGTATAGAAGTAACTGAGGAAACCAAAGCATTAAGGTAGGATAAAGATAGAATTTAAAAACCCAGAATGTGCACAAGGAATAATTCAAGGATGAATTGTCTAAAGGTGGGAGAATTTATAATATCCCACTAGGGTTAACCTAATTGGATTTGAACACTAGTCTGGAAGAGTGACTAGTTAACCATGGGCACAATTCTTCAGGGAAGACTAACTAGCTGACGAATTTCTAAAGAGTGGTTAACCAATCGGTGTCAGGTCAAACAAAACTTGATGCACAAAATTTAAGTTGTAGTTGGAGAATTAGTTTATTGGAAATAGGCCAAAAACATTACAATTAACAAATCATGCATTAGACCTAGAATGTAAGATTATATGAATTCAGGTTTAGGCCAAAATGTATATGGGAAGGTAGAATTAGGCCATAAATTAGGAAATTAACTTCCTACGTGATTATGTGAATTGATTGCTCTAATGTATGAATTAAGTTATGTCATGGGTGTTGGGTTTTGTGTAGCAAGCACAGTAGAAATTTTAAAATTTTGAAACCCAGCCACGGATCCATGTGCATAATATAAACCAGTTGGTTCAAGATTTACCTTATTGCGTTGTGTATGTATTGAATGCAGCAACATAGATCATGATTTGATGCAAATCTCGCTCACGTTAGAAACTGCTCCTTGCTGCTGCGGCTAGATCCACAATCACGAACTAGGACTATAGGTTGATGTAGAATCACAAACAC
>JANHAO010010827.1:0-17389 GCA_026873985.1 Saraca asoca | reverse complement strand
GGCGGCCCCTACGAATGAGATCCTCGATCGCATCCTTAAGGTACTTGCACTCAGAGGTGGTATGCCCTATATCATTATGATAGGCATAGAACCTGTTTGGATCCCTATATTTCGAGGGGGTCAGCAGCGGTCTGGGTCATCCGAAGTTCTCTCTATGTTTTTCCAGAACATATATCCTCTCCGGAGTGTCGGATAGGATGTTGTAGTGATTATAGCGATCTTGAAGCTCAAGTCGCCCTGTTCTTGCTCTCTTTGTGGATTGGACACCCACGTTGTTTACTTGGCCTACTCCGCTCCTATCGCGACTGCTCCTCTTTCCGTCTTTGCCGAGGGTCGAGCTACTAGGCTCATTCTTTCGTCCGTATCCTTTAGAACTGAAGGTTTCCTCCCACTGGGTCTCCTTCATAACCCGTTCGTAGAACTCCTTCAAGTTCCTTACTAGGGACTTGTATATGCTTTCGTACAGCTTTTTGTCCTTGTGCAATCCTGTCGAGATCACTGCTAGGATGCTGTCGTCGGAAAGGCTCTCCACATTACTGATTTCACATCAAAATTTAGCAATATAGTCCTTCAATGACTCGTCTTTCCTTTGGAAAATCGTTGCTCGGTGACAGGACGGTGCGAGCTACTTCTTGAGAGTCCCGTACTGATCAATAAACTTGTTTTGGCACTCCTCCCAACTATTAATGCTGCAGGTTGGGAGACTCTTGAACTACGTCCGTGGCACATCCTCGAGAGTTACCGGAAAGACCCTACATTTAACCAGGGAGTTGCTGGTCTGGAGGTCCATTTGTATGTTGAAAGCATCCAGGTGATCATAAAGATCACCTCTTCCATCATATGGTAGGATGGTCAGGATTTTGACACGCTGGGAGAGAGGTTCCATTTGTATCTCCCTAGAAAATAGAGTCCTTTCCTCGTAGCGACCCAATTGATTTTAGGCCGAAGGGCACTTCTCCAACTTTCCTACCTTCTGCATTAACTCCTCAATCATCTGTTCATGGGCCTCGGATCACTGGCCCTTGCCGTTGTCGTGGCCCACGCTTGAATCTTTGGTATGATGCGTGCTTTCAGCTTGTTGGTTTCCCTTATCCCTGTGAGCTCGTCGTCCTCCCATTTCATATTACGAGCTGGAGGAATGATTCGTATCGGCTGTCCAGGCTCCTTCCCCGGCTAGTTGTTGCTTCTGTGCTGGCATCTTTGCTTGTGGCTGCGAGGCTGCCTCTATAACGGGGGTAGCCCCGCTTTATTCCTGGACCCTTTGGGCGTACACCTGCGTTAGCGTTTCGACCGCGTCAGCAAGCCTCTTCACTGTACCCTCAAGTGCTTCGTGGCGTTGGCGTAAAGCCTACACACCATTAGCCTCTGGGAGGACAGAAGAGGTGCTTGCCAGGACTGAGTGTTCTCCTTCGAGCATGTTTCGTCGATGTTCTCCCTGACCATCTGGTTGGTTGGTTGCAGCGCTTGAGCTCCTGGTTACTCTTCCCCTTACCATTGTACTCGATTAATGAAGAATGTGAAAACAGTCTGGTCTCACCGGGCACGCCAAAATGTTGACAGTCGATTTTGATAATCGATCAATCGAAGGTCCTGATATCCAAATTGTAATGCAATGGTGACGAAGAAGACGAGATAATGAAAGATTCAAAGAGAAAGGAAGATAAATCAGACAAGGTTTTTATCGTTGTTCGGCCAAAGTCCAGGTGACCCCTACGTTCACGGTGGTTATCCTTTATTTTCTTCTTTGTTTTTTATATACAAGCATCAAGCATGTGAAAAATCTTTTGGCAGTGTGTCTAGATCCTCCCTCTTACAGTCTCCCATTTTCTTATATACATGTGGGAGGGCTACAAATTGTAAACCATTGATACAAAATTATGATTACATCTGTACTATTCATTAAATGCTAGACGCGGAGCAATAAATGTTAGACAAATCATTGTCGGACTTTAGGAGTTGCTGTGCGGGTTGGCAGAGTATTTTAGGCTGCGTTTGTCAGATGTTAGCCGTTTCCCTCGGCGTAGAGGGGAGTTCGCTGCTGCCGCCAATATTCAGAACCTCCGAGCTCGTGCAGCTCTTCAGCGGCCTTGCTTGAACTAAGTTGTGCCCTTTCCATTTCAAATCCTGATTCCTTGGGCTTCAACCGGTCCTCCATCGTTTAGTTCAAATAATACCCATAACAATTCCTTTAAAATAATTATATTCATTTCGGTAACTGAACATTAATTATATTTCAAATAACTAAAATAAAAATGTTTAAAACATAATAAATCTATATTTGTAATTCAAATTAATGTTTTAACTAATTGAAACAAAAGAATTATAACATTGTAAAATAAAATATTTAAAACCTCTATTTTTTCTTGTATTTTAAATAACTAAAATACAATATTTAAAACATAATAAAACTTGTATTTGTGGTTCAAATGTTTTAAATAATTAAAACAAAGAATTGTAACATAATAAAAGTAAGCTTCTATTATTTGTTGTATTTTAGATAATTAAAATATAATATTTAAAACATAATAAAACCTGTATTTCTAATTCAAATGTTTTAAATGGTTAAAAAAAATAATTATAACATAATAAAAATAAATTAAAAACCTCTATTTTGTTGTATTTTAAATTGCTAAAATAAAACATTTAAAACATAATAAAACCTATATTTATAATTCAAATTTTTAAATAATTAAAACAAAATAATTATAACATAGTAAAAGTAAAATATTTAAAAAAAATCTATTGTTGTTATATTTTAAATAACTAAAATAAAATAATTATAATAATATCAAATGTTTTCTAAATAATAATACTTGTTGATAATGTTTTTATTTAAAAAAAAATAATAATAAAATACTATTAATTTATTAGTAATGTTTTTAACTAAATTATAATATATAAACAAATTTTGCCTGATGATGAAATGATACTAATTTACTAGTACTCGTTTTGATTAATAAAACTTGGTAGTAATGTTTTTAATTAAAATATAATAAATAAACAAATGTTGGAAAAATGTGAAAAGAAATATCAAAGTGAACTAGAGAGAGTTGCTTACGTGACAAGGTGACCGAAGGCATTTTTGAGTTTCTAACACCAAAGCTCCCATGAGTATCTCAAATTAATAAGGGTATTTTAGGCAATAAAAAATTCAATCTCAAATTAGTAAGGGTATTTTAGGTAAAAAAAATTCAATCTCAAACGACTCAATTTCCATTATTCTAAGGGGGGGTTTTAGGCATTTTCAAAAATCGAAGGGAGGAGAATATAATTAGGTCAAACTTTTAGGGAGGTAAAAGTAATTTATCTTTTTTTATTTATATATTTTCTTGTAAAATAATAATTTATTCCACTTCAAATTTAAAAATAATAATAATAATGGCAGTACGCCCATGTGCCAATGAAACATTTTTAAAGGCCTTGGGGATTGAGAAGCTCTTTCTTAAATCATGGCATCACATTTCTCCCCACATGGCCACCTGTTTTTAAGCCTAAGCTTGAGAAAGACTGTCTTTTTTTTTTTTTTTTCGTTCATAGTAAAAGTGAACTCACACATATGCTTTGTAGTTTATAGTAAAAGGACGTTATTAACTTGGACTTCGGTTGCATTTTGTCATATAATTTACTAATTTTTTTAATAATTATTAACTTGGATTTCCGTTATATCTGATGTGCCAATTAAAATTTTTAATTTTTAATTTAAAAAAAATTATAAAAAAATTCCTGGCCAAAAAATAATCATAAAAATTACTAAAGTGAATATGATTTGTTCCTATTTATATATTTTAATATATTGAAATGACTATTTATACAATGAAATGAGCAAAATGGAACATCGCATTTAGTGAAAATAAAATATAGAAGGAGCAAAATTTTAATTAAACCTCTTCTGTTTCTGTTTTAGGTGATTTGGAAGGAAAACGGAGGACGCCAAATTTGACAATACCAAGTCCAAGCATCCCATTTTTAGATTGTTTGAGAATTTGAGATAACCAAGTACTGAAAATGACAGGAGCAGAAGCAGAAGCGGAAGCAAATAGCAATATCAGCAACAGATGGTCCCTCAAAGGAATGACTGCTCTTGTCACTGGCGGCACCCGTGGCATTGGGTCCTCTTCTTCTCTCTCTTTCTTTCTTTTTGTTCCTTAAAGGTTTCATCTTGAATCAGAATCTCTGAAATTAATATTTGTGTTTCAGGCACGCCATAGTTGAAGATCTAGCTGGGTTTGGAGCAAATGTTCATACTTGTTCGAGGACCGAAGTAGAGCTCAGTAAGTGCCTGGAAGATTGGCGAAGTAAGGGCTTTGTTGTGACTGGGTCTGTCTGCGATGTCACTTCTTCAGCTCAGAGAGAGAAGCTCATTCAGGATGTGGCCTCCATCTTCAATGGCAAGCTCAATATTTATGTAAGCCACTCATTGTTAAAGAGTCATCAGAATATAAACCCGTCTTTTCCTTGGCTTACTCTTTTTTAAATGATGACACAACTAAAGTTGTGGATGACAACGGTGTTTGGATGCAATAATTCTCAGTCATTGATTTTCACTCCAGTCATGCTATATACACAAATGGCTTACATAGTCGTTGTTTATGTGGCTAAATCCAATAATGAGAAATGACTGTATAATGTGGGATAATTGTATAAAAAGACATATGTACATAGTATTTATTATGATTGATCATTTAGTCTCATTCATTGCACTAAAATTGTCAAAATGTGAATGGGTTTAACCTGTTAAAATATTGTACGCAAACATGCAGTGAATGTTACTAAGTGAACTGAATTGTGATTGGCTAGCATTACTCATTTGGTTGCTTCAAGGGTACTTATGATTCCAAGGTTTTCATGTGTATCATGAAATGACCAACATTTGACCCCTTGTTACTGGGATATTTGAGATCCAGTCATGCCTTGAGATGGTATGTGTGAGAGAGAGTGTGTGGATGCGATGAGAATTGTAGAGTGAAGGAACAAAAGCAAAGAGAGGCAAAAGTACCAAGATGTCCCAGAGAGAGTGGGACAGTGTGTCCTTTTATGCATCAGAGGGAAGGGTCAAGGGTGGTCGTAGGGTTGCATGTGTCATGTTTGGGACTTCTTCATTAGTCTGGGAGGGACATTTGTTCCAAAATGAACACTTTTGAAACCATTTCATGCAAATGGTGCATGTCCTAAGAGCTTCCCTCATTATTTTAAGGGTATGTAACCCTAGTGATACATATAACAACAACGCGTGCATCATTATAGGCATGACCGCATGATATCAATTAAACCAAAGCCTCCCATTTTGCTTATGTTACACATTATGAAATTGTGAAACTGGGCTAGGAACAACCCCTTTTTGCATGTCTTTTGTAGTCATTTGCAACTTGATCTGACATAGTTTCGATGGCCCAAGTGCATGAGCCTCTATCATCTGATCTATGATCAAAATTTCATACACGAGATAAACATTGATATTGGTTGTTCTTAAGGATGAAACAATGAAGAAGTATGTGTTAAATAAACACATACACATAAATGTGTTATATAAAGATATCTCAGTTGGGGGCTTGCTGGTTGAGAAAATTCTGTAGGCTCTCCTCATGGTTCAGTTAATTCTCAGTTGAAATTTAAGTTCTTAGCATCAAAGTATTGATGCTTATATCCCTTTTATGCAAGTGAATTTGTTACAAAATTTGTAAGCCAGGTAAATTTTTTGGCACTGTCATTTAAGTTAGTACACTTTGGTCCTACTTTATTAGACATTGCTGCATAGACTTGTCCCTTTCTGCGGATGCACATGTAACAACTAATCACATCTATTTTCCTTCAATTGAATCCATTTAACATGCAGTTTGCTACCAAGAAATGGATTAGAAATTGGGTTAGTTACTCGGATTTTCATAGTTCAGGTCAACAAGAAACCTGTTTCTAGCCATCATTCGATGGATTCACTTAACCATTAATTTCGGATTATGAATATTTTTCTAGTAAGTCTTCTTTCAAAATTAGACTAGGAAAATACAAGTGCTTCCTAACCTAAGTGACGTTATAAGTTTCCACTTTATACCACAGAATCTTTCTGAAAGAGGTCTGCTTCCTTCTAACTTGTCATGAAATATGATATGCATGACCATTGTCCTCAGGTAAACAATGTTGGAGTAAACTTCAGGAAGCCAACTATTGAGTACACAGCTGAAGATTTTTCGAAACTGATGGCAACTAACCTTGATTCTGCATACCATCTGTGCCAACTCGTGCATCCTCTCCTGAAAGCGTCGGGAACGGGAAGCATTGTGTTCATTTCATCTGTTGCAGGTGTGTTGAGCTTAGGCACTGGATCTGTCTATGCAGCAAGCAAAGGTGAGTTATCACACTCATTAGGTGTTTTCCTTTGTATTTAATGTGATTAATATAATTTTATTGTGAACAAAAAGAAAAATGCTACTTGTACAGATAACTCCTTCACACTATCCATGGCACTTATCCACATGGCAGCATCTGAATCAAGCTGGCTCCACTGGTTTTTAATTCAGATGCACTGTCCACTTCTATTTGATTCGGATGCCCTCACATCAAACTGGCTCCTCTTGTATTTGATCAAAGTGGGATCAATTTAATTCAAATGGTGCAATGTGGACAAGTGTGAAAAATAGTGTGTGCAAGTAGAACTACTATGAACAAAGGGACTCAAGTATTCTACCCACTTGTATTTGCAGCTGCAATCAACCAGCTCACAAAAAATCTGGCTTGTGAATGGGCTAAAGACAACATAAGAAGCAATTGTGTTGCACCTTGGGCCACCAGAACCCCACTCGTAGAACATGTAAAGTTGTTGCTTCCCATCTGATCTCTTGTTAGTTGCTTTCCCTTCTACTTACGGCTTCCAAAAAAGTAAAAGAAAAAAAAAAGATATCCTAAATTAGATCCAGTCATTAGCTAACCAACCTTCTGGAATTGGAAAATGAGTTAAATATTAAGACAGATTGATATCATATTGACTGAACTATATGTTTAGACAGACATAACAACATTGTTATCTTGCAAATTCTTACTCTTTGTTTTCCTCTTGGATATATAGTTACTTCTAAATGAGAAGTTTGTAGATGAGATAATGTCTCGAACTCCGGTTAAGCGTGTTGCGGAACCACAGGAAGTATCTTCCTTGGTGGCTTTCCTCTGCTTGCCTGCTGCTTCTTACATCACTGGACAGGTTATTTCTGTTGATGGAGGATTCACTGTGAATGGATTTCAACCCAGCATGAGAATAACCTGAAATTAATACACACATTTCTTGATTGTTTTTCTCTGTAATAAATCATTCTAATGATATTTCACAATCTTGGTGGCCAATGGCTATATTTATGGACTTTTACTTGCTTTTTCCTGTACTATTTGTGACACTAAGGTTGTTCATCATGGCCAACTTGTATCAATCCTTTAATCTGTCCAATTTTATGAATATGATTATATAACATGATGACTGATGAGTTATATGTGTGAGTTGGATCATGCAAATTTGTCACACTCACTCAAATGTTTAGGAGTTGAAGCCGTTGTCTCTTTTTCGTTTGATCATTTTAGTATATCATACTTTGAATTTCATCATTTTAGTATTATTTTGAAAAAGATATAAATAGAAATTAATTTTTAGGTTTTACATAGGATTTTGATTTCTATTTTACTTCAAATTTTTGGTTCCATTTTTTTAATAACATTAAAATAATTAAACGGGTAGGAAAATATCCAAATTCAATGATTAAATTGTTAAGACCTTATTTCTAAGGAGGCAAGTATAGTACATAGAGAAGAAGGAATATGGATCCATAATTTTCAAAAAAAAAAAAAAGAATGAAAGTGTGAATTTTAGTTTCTTTATATTAAATGATAAGTTTCAATAATAAAAAAAATTATGAATTTCAGGATAAAATATTACGTTTCTGTATTCTAAAGCCTTACAATTCACTTAGTTCATTTATGTTAAATTAAGACTAATTTACCTTAAAGAAAAGGCATTTTGAGTGAATTTGGTAGAAAAGGATTTAAACGAGTCTTTTTGGATGAATAAGTCAGGTGTCTGATTCTCATGAGTTAAAATGCAGAATCTGAGAATCGTGTGTGTCATCAGTCACGTGGCCCTTGTTTTTTGGTGGCTTTTGACTAACAGGATGTTGGTGTGAAATTGAAGTCATAAAAACAAATTTACACAATTTTATATATTAATATTGTATATTATCCTCATATTTTATATAAAATTATTTTTATAAATTTTTTTATATCAATTGAAAAAAAATATTTACTCTGAATAAGTGTAAAAATATTTAAAATTTTATTTATTAAAAATATGAAAATAAAAAAATTTATTATTTAAATATTTAAATTTTATAATAATTTAAATAAAATTTACTTTCAACTATTTACTTGAATAGTGTTGAAACATTAGTTTAAAACAATATTGGATCTAGAAATTTTAGCTTGCAAGAACAATATTTATATTTAAAAATAAATATTAAATTATTATAAAAATTTAAATATTTAAATAAAAATAAAATTTTAAAAATATACATTCACATTTTTTTTGGCAGGTGAGTGTATGTTTAAACAAAGAGGAAAAAATATAAGTGTTTATAAAAAAGAAAGGTTAATATATATTTTAAACATAATTATTCCTTTTTTTTATTATCTATATTTAAAATTTTATTTTTATTCAACTACCTCATACAATAAATAAGTTAATACTTTTATTTACATTGTCTACAATTTATCTATGTTAAAATTTAAAATTATGTTCACCTTCATGACATTTGTTTAATTATATTTACATCTTTTTATTTTCAAAACAAATAATTAATCTCATTTTTTATATACAATTGTTGTGGGCGCTTTTGAAACTACGCAAATAGGCTAGCAAAAGCTCAAAAAATAGGTCCAAATAGAAGAGGCCCAGCTTGACCAAAGGCCGAGATCATTGAGCATAGACTCCAAATTCTCGACCGTGAGCTCAAAGCAAAAGATCAGGCTAAAGGTTCAGTACTGGCTCACTATGAGCTTTGGCTCGCTGGTCGAAGCTAGCTGCCCGACCTATCTCCTAAAAAACTTATTGGAAAAACCCGAGAACGAGGCCCACTTGTACGGTAGATTGATAGATTAGTCCCTGACAAACCAATAGCAAGTTGTTTGGCATTTATTACCTAATACGACTGAAAAGATAGATTTGCAACCTCCCCTACCTCTATAAATAAGGGGAAAATCACTATAAATAAGGGGAAAGTCACTATAAAGGAGAGGGGAGAAAGCAGTTAGATATAAGCAGAAACTCTGTTGGAAAAATAGAAACTCCATAGACAAACACTTGTACTCTGTAACCTTCACTAAGCAATAAAATCTACTGTGGACGTAGGGACCAATGCTACTTAATTTTAGCCAAACCACATTAAAACTCCTAGTGTCTTCCCCCTATTCTTCCTCTTTTTTCCTAGTTTTCTGCATCTACCTCTTGTTTGTAAAACTGGAATACAATTTGGGGGTTTCAAGAACTATTCTTGTTGATTGGATTTGGGCCTATCAAATTCTACCATCAATATTTTGACACTAGAAGAAGGGTCTCATCTTTGTTCTGGTAGATTTTTTGTTTGGCTATGATAATTAGGGAAAAACCACCAGAAGTTCAAATGACTCTGTTGCTTCGCTAGAAAAACAAGTACAGCGATAGAGAGAACCAATTCTTTCTACAACAGGCATTTCTGCCAGACATACAGTTGGCAATGCTGTCGACTTAACCCCCATGGCCCACCATCAGCCTACTATCATTGCTCCAGAAACTAATGAAATGCAGACGTTGCTCTAAAACCAGAGAGCCTTGGGAACCACAGTGAGAGAGCTAATAGAGGCAGTTAAAATGCTAACACGAACCCTGGGCACATGAAAGCAGGACAAGTTCGTTGCAGCCAGGCAACTACGTCAAGTTGCTGACTCAACTCGCTCCTCCCACTCACGAATGAGATCAAAGTTTCGCCAAGCTCAAAATGGCCATGATGACTCATGACGTGAGAGCTCACATCGAGTTACGAGCTCGAATAGGTCCAGCTAGGGGAATACCTCAGGTTGTTACTCCCATGACCAAGGAGGTAGAAAGAGCCAACAAACTTCTAGCCAGAGATCCAAGACATGATATCTGGAGATAGAAGAGCTGTTCGAGAGGCTAAAATGATTAGAAGAAAGCCCTCGAGTTCAGAATAGCCAAGAATACTATGAGGAGAGGACTCCATTCACAAGCGAGATAGAGAAGCAGACTCTTCCTCGCAAATTTAAAATTCACACGATCTTACCATGCAATGGGGATACTGATCCATATGACCACCTAGATGCATTCAACGTCTAGATAGATCTTCAAACGACCAATCCTTTGGTCAAGTGTCGTGCCTTCCCGATTACACTGGGAGACATACCTTGGACATGATTTAAAAGTCTCCCAGCTCATAGCATTAATAGTTAGGAAGAATGTCAGCGAAAATTCATCAACCAGTACTGAGTGTTGAAGAGGTAGCTTGCACCTCCCTGCCACCTTGTGATGGTCTTTCAGCGTAAGCATGAATCACTGAAAGATTATATCACCAGGTTTAGGCACGAAGCCAATTCAATAGAAAATCCCTCAAAGGAAAGCATTTTGATAGCGATCTTCGTGGGACTCCGCAAAGATGGAAAGCTATATAAAAGCATATATAAGTCCCTGGTAAGAAATTTAGTTGAGTTCTACGAACGAGCTACCAAGCAGATCAAGTGGGAAGAAACTTTTGGCTTAAGGAAGCTCAATCAAAAAGACGAGATGGATAGTCCCATCCAAAAAAAAGAAAGAGAAGCAACGAAGGTCGAAGTGACCACTTCGATAATTAAACTATGAAGAAGTCTAGGAATGAGTGACCTCAGCATCAAGGTCGCCATAGCAGTTACAACATCCTATCAGATACCTCAAATAAGATCTTTGCAGTAGAAAAGGATAGGGAAGACTTCGAGAAGCCCAAGACCCTAAGGACTTCCAATAAGTTCAGGAACAACAAAGATAAGTTTTGTGCCTATCACAGCAAGATGGGGCATAACACGTCAGAATGCTAGGCGCTAAAGGATGCTATTGAAGAGCTCATCAAGAGAGGTCACCTAAGGGACTATGTCGAGCAACCTTCAAGACAATAACCTCAACAACCCCAGCAACCAGCGTAACAACAACGAGCTACTGATCAAGAGGAAGCACTCTCCACAAGAATTATGTTTTAATCTTGAAACGGAAGCAAAAAAAAAAGAAGTTCAAATTCAGCTCACCCCTCCAATGTTGTACTATTATCTTGTTCTCGAAAAGCTTATGTTAATATTCACTAACTTTTGATGAATTTTTCAGCAAAAATGTTGTCTAGAATAAAGATCTTGTCATCCCGTACTGCAAGCTCAAAACAATGAATGTTCACGCTCACATTTTTAGTCAACTTCAGCTCATCTAGATTAAAGAAATCAAAACCAAGACTCATATCCTTTGAGCAATAAGATTGTTGTGGCACATCTCGCTGAGCAATAAGATTGTTATAGCATGACCCATTGAGCAACAAGATTGCTGCGATGTGACCTATTGAGCAACGAAATTGTTGTGGGTGACCCATTGAGCAACATGATTGCTAGGTGCGACTGTTGTGGTGTGACCTGCCTGAGCAACGAGATTGCGGTCCCATTGAGCAACAAGATTGTTGTTTCATTGAGCAACAAGATTGCTGTGGAACTAAGTAATGCGATTGTTGTGGAACTGAGCAACAAGATTGCTGGCAGAAGCATATTCATGCAACCTATCCGAGCAACAAGATTGCTAGTAGAGTCAAATTCATTTCCTGCCTGAGCAACAAGATTATTGGCAAAGTCAAACTCATACCACCTACTGAGCAACAAGATTGCTATGGTGCGACCTATCACTCGTAGCTCACATGTAACCCATTACTCATAGCTCTCATGCGACCTATTGTTTGCAGCTTACATACAGCCTACCATTCAGGCACAGCTCTCTTACGACCTATCTCAGCATCCAACTCAGGCTCACCAAAGGCACAGTTTTTATGCAATTCACTGGCCATTCAGCTCGACACATATATTTTTAAATCATAATTTGTTGGTTGAGGTCCATTTATGTTAACTTATGCATCATTATACTTGACTAATATCTATCAAATTATGCTCGTCGAGGTCGATTGGCCTATTAGGCATTTGTTCTAATAATTATCAAGTTATGATTTGCAGGAATCTATTCATGTCGACCGACATACCATCATCCGCCGCCTATCAAGCACTCAGCCCATCAAAAACCTCGCTGACCGAGGTAAAACGTGCACACGAACATTCAAGATGAAACTCAAGAAATGCAAAAGTTTGAAAATCAATTCAGCAGATCAAGCTTTTTCCAGTAGATCACAACTCTCAGCCCGCAAAGCGCACTGAGAGCTAAAGGGCTAATGTTATGGGCGTTTTTGGAACCATGCAAAGAGGCCCGATTGCCCGGAGGCCGAGGTCGCTAAGTGTAGACACCAAATCCTCGATCGCGAGCTCAAAGCAAAGGACTAAGCCAAGGGTGCAATACCAGGTCGCTACGAGCTCCAGCTTGCTAGTCGAAGCCAGCTGCTCAACCTATCTCCCAAAAAACTTATTGGAGAAACCCAAGAACAGGGCCCACTTGTATGACCGACTGATACATCAATCCCTGGCAAACCAACAACAAGTTGTCTGGCATTTATTGCCCAATACGGCTGAAAAGATAGATTTGTAACTTGTCAAATTATATATGTAAAGGGAAAAAGTCACTGTAAAAGGAGGAGGAGAGAGCAATTAGATATATGCAGAAATTCTGTTGAAAAAATAAAAACTCTATAGACAAACACTTATACTCTGTAACCTTCACTGAGCAATGAAATCTACCGTGGATGTAGGGACTAATACTACTTAATTTTAGCAAACCACATTAAAACTCCTAGTGTCTTCCCCTTGCTCTTCCTCTTCTTCCTTAGTTTTCTGCATCTGCCTCCTACTTGCAAAATCGGAATACAATTTGGGGATTTCAAGAACTGTGCCAGAGCCAAGGCCATATAGGCTGGCTGAGCTAATTAAGCCTCCTGCTACCGTTGATGTAGTAGGAGTGCCATGGCCATTTGAATCTCCCGGAGATATGATATCATCTTAGCCAAATAATTGATCACCATGATAATATTTTGCTCCAATAATCTTACTGCGCATACAAAAATTCCTTTGATTTATTAGTGATTTTGTGAAATATTGACAATTTATTGCTATGAGTACTGCTATACATCATTTTCTCTTAAACTCTATCACTTATTACACACTTGACATAATAATCTGATGTAAACTAACTAATCTATTCAAATCCTACCAAGTATGCAAATGTGACTACTAACTTGAGTGCGTACATAAATCCATTTTATAACAACTTGTTTAAATTATCAAATATGTATGAAACTTGTTATAGAAAATTACAAGTCAACATTTTCAGGAAGCAATTCTTTCTTACACCAAAATGCACTTGTCAATTTTTTCTTTTTTCTTTTTAACAAATTTTACTCACTTCCCTTAAATTTTAATCCAATTATATTTACAGCCCCAACCACTTTCTTTTGATCTCTTAGCCAGTCCAGTCCACGATACAATGGAAGTCAGATCGAAAAAAAATTGAGAAACCGAAGAAGATGATTTGACCGCTGTTATAAGAATTGACGAGATGAAGCTCTGGCCAGCGGTGGAAGGAGGGAGGAAGCTGAAACGGGCTGGGAGCAGGACGACGTAATGGGAGTTGCCGCTGCCGCTGCCGCTGCCGTTGCCGCTCAATGGGAAGCCCCAACAAATTCCATCTCACGCGTCTCCTTCAGTTCCGTCAAAGTCTGACGGCTAGTGTTTTAGGTTGACACAACGAAGCCATAGTTTGGGTTGGGAAAACTGCGGAGCGCCAGAGAAGCAAAGGAAAAATTTGTAGGAGTGGGATTAGAGGAAAATGGGTTTCGGGGCTTTGTTCTTTCAAAGAAGATGGACTGGGGAAGAACTAATCAAATGTTATTTTTGAAATATATTCAAAATTTAATTATATACTATATTATATTGTTAGGTAAATAAACAAAAAAAAATCTATAGGAATAGATAAAGATGAATAGGAAGAATACATTCCAATTGGGACATGAACTTCACTTGCACATAATTTATTTATATACATGTTTAATTGAATTAACTTTATGATCAGGGAAGAAATATGATCCTATTTTAATATTATATTTCTTTCGCAATGTATTAATATTTTGATTATATAAGAAAACATTTTTTCCTTATCTATCATTTTTATCTAAAGTAAATAAATTTCTTATACTTCATTAATAATTAATTGAGTTAAATTTGTACAATAATCAATTAATTTTCATATTCTTATTATTTGACAATTATAAGCCATTATGAAGTGGCCCTATAATCAATTATCTTCACTTACATATTAAGAAAAATTAATTATGTATTTATTTTAATTTAATAATTAATTATGTATGTTACATTTATTGTTAATTTATTGTTTTTTTCCTTCTTGTTTATAATATTTGGGCTCAACTCCTTAAAAAAAATTGTGTTAAAAAAAATCTGCTCAAACACAATTTTTTTTTCTTTTTTTTGTTGTATCATAATATTTGTATATTTAAGGTGGCATTTGGTTAAGGAAATATTTCTCACATTTCTAAAAATATTTGAAGGGAATATTATATTATTGTATTTGATTCAAAATTTTAGAAAAATTTACCTAAATATTCTCATAAAGGATATGGGTATCTTACATTTCCATGACATAAAAATGTTTTAGTCATATTATGGGTATTTTTCGGACAATGCAACATAGGCTGACGAAGCCCAATAGGAAGCTAAATCCAGCCAGAAAGGTCCCAAATCACCCAACAATGAAGATCATTCAATGGAGGCACATCTCGCTAAGTGAAGCATGCTAGACCAATCGCCTTCCAAGAAACCTATTTGGACCAACTCGCTAAACCCACCAACATAATTAGCAGATCACTCAATGTGAGGTCGAGTTGCCAGGCGAACTGTCTCAAGGATTATGTACAGAACGTCGGGTTCTAGTCAACAACCAAAGGCACATTCTCCCAACCAAAAAGTCAGCCCCCAAAACTAACACATCAGCTTCCAAAATCCAACAATGAAATGTCAAGTATTTATTGCCCATAACGGCCGAAATAATCATTTTGCTATTTGTCAAATTACACTTGTAACCCTCCCAACTTCTATAAATAGGGAAGGGATATATCATTGTAAAAGAAAAAGGAAGAAAATTGCATGCAGATACTTTGCAGAAATAGTGATAAAACACTTACATTGTAAGAGAGCACTGATACTGTAACTCTATTCAACTAAATAGAGAAACCACTGCATTACAAGGAATACAAACCACCGTGGACATAGGGGCCAAACTAACTTTAGTCGAACCATGATAAAAGCTTCTGTGTGCATTGTTCTTTTTCCTTCTCACTCTCTTTTCTATAAAAACTCGAGTTATCAGCTTACACTTTGGGGTGTTGGAGAACCATTCAAGTTAACAAAAATTTGGGTTCACAAAACCAAATTTCACCGTCAACATTTTAGCACTAAAGGAAGGGCCGCAACTGCATTCTCTCTTTCTTTGATTTACTATCTAGTTATAATGGCAAGAGGAAAAACTACTAGAAGCTCTGGCATTGTTGCTGGCTAGCCTGATGGTCACATATAGCAACAAAAAGAGACATTACCAACTGAAGGCTCAATCTTCCCTGTGGCAAGAACCTCTGCTACCCTAACAATAAGTGTTGCCATTGGTATGGCATCTTTCACTGCCCATCAACCTGTTGCCTTTAACACCAATGGAGCTCAAGCGTTGTTCTCGCGCTAAGAAACGCTTGAAAATACTATAAGAGAGTTGGCCGATATGGTAAGAGCATTGGCTCAAGCGCAAGCCCAGGGCACACAAAAGGAAGTTGAGATTGCTACACTCAAAGTGAGACCCTAGTAGCCCGAGGCCCAACAAGAGAAAGTTGTTAGAGAAGAGCATCGACAAGCTGGTTCTCTCCACTCGTCTAACTCACGATTGAGATCAGAAGTTCATCGAGTTTGTGAAGATGATGAAAAAGATGATCAGTGACCTCAGAGTTCACAATAAGAAAGAAGCTCGAGCGGGATCGATCGAGGATGCAGATCAGATCGCCGCTTATCGGGTTGAGGGCATAGCAGAAAGCACAAAACCTCATATTGTCATTCTCGTGATTAGGAGGATGATAAAAGCCATTGCACCACCAACCGATGGTCCAAGACTCAAGATCCAATGATTGACGAGTTGCTCCAAAGGGTGAAGCAGCTAGAAAAAAAACCCGGGGCTCAAAGTAGCTAAGGTAGTTATAAGGAATAGACATCATTCACCTTGGAGATTTAAATAGAACCCCTTCCTTGAAGATTCAAAGTTCCTAACATCCCACCATACAATGGGGATACCGACCCTTACAACCATTTGGACCCATTTAATATTCAAATGGACCTCTAAACTATAAACCCGCTCATTAAATGCCACGTTTTCCCTGTGACACTTGGTGAAATACCCAAGAAGTGGCTCAGAAATCTTCCTGGCCGTAGCATTCATAGGTGGGATAAATGTCAAACAAAATTCTTCAACCAATACAAGGTGTTGAAGAAGTAGCTCACGTTGTCCTACCACCTTGTAACGATTTTTCAGTGAAGAGATGAGTCACTAAAGGATTACATTGCTCGGTTTAGACATGAGGTCTGCAATGTCAAGAACCTTTCAAACGAGAGCATCCTTACAACCATTTTGACTAGGCTCTGTAAGGACAGCAAACTCTATGAGAGCATATACAAGTCTCCAATAAAAGACTTGGGCAAGTTTTATGATTGATATCGGCTGTCGACACCGATCAAATTAGAAATTTATAAAATTGGGTTACCTAACTACTTGTAGCATATGGCAACACCGGGTCAAACCCAAAAATTATTTGTTAGATGATATCAATCAATTAGAAGTTGAAAAATAAGGGGGGTTGGCAGAACTTAATCTAACAGAAACTACACTAAAAACTAACTACACTAACAGAAATGAAAACACAAGTAACAAAGCAACCAGCCAAGG
Source organism: Saraca asoca (assembly GCA_026873985.1). Classification (NCBI taxonomy): domain Eukaryota; kingdom Viridiplantae; phylum Streptophyta; class Magnoliopsida; order Fabales; family Fabaceae; genus Saraca; species Saraca asoca. Next base: position 216 of record JANHAO010010827.1, on the reverse strand, counting down.
GAATCAACTTGAGATCAATGCTTCCTACATTACTAAATATTCATTCAATTATTGTTAATCATAACAAGGATCTCTGAAATGATTAATAAGTTTTATGCAAAACTCAGCCACAAGCAATCCATCAAAATCTTAATGCATTACTTAGTTTTCTTATCCTCTTCTAAGGTGATTATCAAGATCTCAATAACCATATCAATATCTAAATTAAATGGATCC
>JANHAO010010826.1:0-17385 GCA_026873985.1 Saraca asoca | reverse complement strand
GCTAATATTAGTTTAGCATTTGCTTCCTCAGTTTTATTGTAATAATTGGAAATAAAGCTTAGGAAATACCTCGTGAGGATTTAGACTATGGCAATTAATTTCTGGGACTTTACAGTATCCTGATAATTTGTCTCAAATAATCCAAAGAAAAAATATCTACTGCAAAGAAGTGCCAAACAGGAGCATGAAGTCAGCGTAGAAAATTGAAATATTTGAGTCGTGAAGAGAGTATGTAATTGCACATTTTCATAACCATATAATTTATTTTTGTCCATTGATCAGAAATCCAAATATTCTTGGCTAAAATCACAGTAGTATATCATTAGGGGCCAGCTAGAAAACTCTAGGTATACCTCCCCGTCCATATACTATGTGGCCTCCGAGCTTCATTAAAATCTTACTGTGGACAATTCAGTTTTATCAGAGTACTGCTTTGTTTAAGGTGGCATGGCTCTTAATGGCAGTTTTCAAGATAGAGTGAAACAGGTTTCCAATTCTTTAGTGTCAGTATATGAGAAAGACAGAAATTTCTTTGTGGATCCCAGTGAAGCTTTGTGTCCCATTATATTTCTGCCTTTCTCTCTCAGGCAGTAACAGAAGAAAATTGATATATGATGAAATGGAGAGGATATGATCCCAGTTAACAATATACAAGTAAGTATCTAGACGACAATGTGATTCTCTGTCTTAACAGTATAATAGAGTCAAATCCTATCATTTACTCATAATTGTAAATTGGTGTAAATCTGGATGTTACCGGCATCATCTAATAGCAACACCACCATGAGGGGTCAATCTGGGAACATTTTTCATAAAAAAGCACTAACATCATATTAGTGATGTGGGAGCATACGAATGTAATATGCATGCATAAGAATGTGTAATAACGATTTATGTATATGTATATGAAATTATGCTTGTATCAAAAAAGAAAGAATACTAATGCAGAACCATACAAATTTTTGTGTGTTGATATAAGAAATCATATCTAACTTGTTACATTCTGTTTTTCCTGTAGGTAACCCTGCCAATGATCTTGTTGAAATTATCAACAATAATCGGACAGCTCAGAAACTCGCTCAACTAAATGACAGTCCAGGACTTGGATGCATGGCCTTACAATATGTCGAATTATGCAAAGGGAACTGCACCAATAACAATGCCATCAACTGCAAGCCTCCTGAAGATGACTTCACTGAAGTTTTTGCTCCCAATTGCGGTGTAGAGCTACCAACTTTTGGCACCATAACAGGCCACGTTGTGGGATGTCAAGGAAAGTATCTGGAGCCCGCATTAGCCTTTTCAAGTGTCCTTGTTAAAGATAAGCAATCTTTATCAATTCTGAGAAATAAATCACATACGGAGGTGGGAGTAGGCATGGTTGGAGTCCATAAAGGGCCTTTCTTTTGGTGTGTTTTATTTAGCAATGGGAAGACCAATTCTACGTTTGTGCTTGATAATCGTGGTGCCGGTGTCATACAGAAGAAAGGGTGCTATAGTGGGAGCAGCACTCCGTGCAGTGGGAGCCAGAAAAATGGTGCTGCTTCCTTTAATATCTTCTCCTTTGGTTTGGTATTCTTTCTGGTGCTACAACAGTTGTATTTGTAATAACCTATATGCTGTATGCAATATCTTCACGTAGCAATGCTTGAAAAACCATTTTGATATATTGCTTTCTCTTACTATTTAATTACTTTATCTAGATTGGTTTTCCTTTTTCTTTTCTTTTTTACAAAGATAGATTTACTTCAACTTTGGGCTTTAGGCAAGTTTACCCACCTGTGATGTGAAAAAAAAGAGTCGGCATTTATTCACCTAGGTTCTTGTCAAAAACGGACACGAGTCTCTACTGAATTCCACATGAATTATACTCTAATTATAGTTCATATCTAATTGTATGGACTTTGGTCCGGATTTAACCTTTAATGGGTAAAAATAGAATAAAACATAAAGAAAAGAAAAAAAAAAGGGCAAAGAGAAAAATACTTTAATATATAGGATTCAAAACTGGGATTTCTGTCCAAAAGAAATCCACAATGGCTCTACTATGAGCTGACTTTTTTAGTGGGATAGGTAAATTGGAAATTAAGACAAAAACTGATGTTCCTAAAATGACATATTGTTTAAAATAATTGTAATCATATATGTGTAAAATAATAATTTTATGATTGAACATATGCCTTAAAGATAATTTAATATTCATAGTCGTTTTATTTGATCTCTATTTATAATTTTTTATTAGAGAGAAGAAAGATAAAAGAAGAAGTGAATTACTTTCAACCTTACATGTCAAAAGTCTATTATCTTAATGGGACAATAATAATAACATATAAAATAAGAGTAGGACCTCTCTTTTTGAGAATAGATTGTGGTAACCTTCTCATCATTAATAGTCTAATAAATAAGACTTACATAATAATAGATTAATTGATAATTTAATTATCATATTAAAGCCCAATAACATAATGACCACACTATAAACAAATAATATTGTTTGACATTTAATAATCAAACATACAATAAATTGCCTAAGTATACTAGTTCAGCATATTATTCCAACACATAGAGCCCATAAGTTAACTGCTATAGGTAAAATACACTGCTGCCCTGAAGTTCCAAAGTTGTTAAGGAACCCACAGGAGTCATAAATCCAGGGAGCCATGGATTTATCGGCAATTGGATGAGCTTTGAATCCTATAGGAAGACCAAACCATATACTTCCTCCAAACTGACACCCACAGAATGGGCAGGTTTGGTCTCAATTGAGATGATGGTCATGTAAGGTTTGCCGTAGGGGTAAATTCTTGTTACAGAGCCGCCATATGAACATTAGCAGTCTAGGATGCAGTCGAAGTTTCCAGAGGTGTTTCCAAAACTTCTGCTGGTTTCCTCTCTGTCTGTAGTAATATTCATCCTGATTCAACGATTGAGAATATCCTAGTCTGACAGAATAAAATGCAAAGTATGACCTGCCCAGATCAGCCGATCAGGGTAGCCAAATAAGGCTGTGGGGGTTTAAGGATTTGCTCTACAACCGGAGGTTGATAAAGCAGCAGCAGGAGCTGTTTATCCGAGACAACAATAATATGGTCTACCAAATCAGGAGCCGTCTGAAGATTTCTAGGAAGAGGTCTCATGGTCTGCCACCAAAAAGGACTTCTTAACTCTTAAAGCTAATCAATAGACACCATTTGAGGTTGGATGAAATTAGACTTCCCAATTTGCAGAGATCCTTCCTTCTCCACAAGGCTAGAGAAATTATCAATCTGACCACCATATTTTTTAATCATACACTGTGCTACCAGGTAATGAAGATCCTGTATAATTCACCAGATTTATTTTGTCAAAAGAACTCTATTGAAAAAGTCCAGTCTGAAAAAATCCAAGACCTCCATCCTGCTTGGGAAGAAACAGCTATTTCCAATGAGTTACCAATGCTGCATCTAGTGTATAGGTTGAGCTACCTGCATGGTAAGGGAACTGGCGATTGGATGACGCTGGAGTTTATTGTAAGCACTGACCTAACTATGCAAAAATATTTAGTGTAAGAGATCAACAGGGCATACTTACGATCATAAACTATGGAGGTGGTGTACGGGAAGTAGTAGTGTCATTAACGGATCCAGACTTAGAATAATGGCTAAATTGAAATGACATGAAGGTGAAAATAAAATTATATTATTGAAACTCCCTCAAATGTGAAGATGACAGGCAATGAAGGGACTGGCCAAGTGATAATCTGCAAGCACAATAAAGTCAGTCGCACATGATAAACGTGGTCTGCTGAGTACACTCTAATGATCAAATTAATATTTGAGTATAGTTTCAACTAGTGTCAATAAGATCCTCGAAAGAGTGAGTATCGAGTAATATATATAAGTGTTGAGCGCACCAATTCACATGCTTCTGAATGAATGGTATGTGACCACATGTCTTCAATGTATTAGAGGTGCTAGCAAGAATCTAGCTAAATAGTTGTTAATGTCACATTGTTCATGTAGGTGTGATCATGCCTCTTTTCACGCACTGGTTGAGCAATTGGCTCACAAAGTTTTTGACTGACAAGCCTATGCCCTAGGCCGTTTAACCAAGGGGAGTAGAATATTAGCAGGAGGTAGCCCATGCTAAATACTGATTCTTGACTATGCCTTAATCAATTGACCACTGATCAAACAACTGAAGACCATGGTTCAATTTAGGTTATGTCATTTGCCCCTCCCATTCTCTTAGAGGGACACGTAACTAACCTGCCTAGAGTCTTTTCACTTCCCTAGGCCAATTGTCGCCTACATTATGTCAATCATTATGGTTTGCCATTTTGATGGGCCTCTAGCCTTGCAACAACCCTATATCTGGACTATTCGTCTTGATTGATTCAAGCCGATGTATCAGAAATGAAACTCTATAAAACCTCTTTTAGGTTTTCTAAGTGCAACCTTTGCTTTGCCCTCTTTTTAGACTTCCTATTCTTAACTCAAAACTCACTACAACTCTTTATCTAGATTCTAACATTCCTTTTCAACTTTTGGCCATTTTCAACAACTCTACAGGTAACCTATTTTCAACAACTCTACAGGTAACCTCTCCTTCTTCCTTTGCTTTTTCTGGCTTACTACATTTTAACCTTCTATGCTTTTTCATTTTTGAAAACGTATTGATTACGGCAGTTCAACTCTGCATTTTTCTTTGTCTTCTTGGTTGTGTCCTGTACCTCTGCCTTCTTATGGGCTGCATCGGGGAGACCAGTGCCTCTCATTTCTCTTTGGCCAGATTCTTCTTTTGTTGGAACCTCTTAATTTTGCTTAACCACTTTTTATTTGATCATCTTTTCCTTTTGTCTTGCCCTATTTTAATCGTATTTTGTTTTCTTTGAAGGTGGCCATCATTTTGCTTCCCCAACTTATGTCTGGTGGATCGAGTGACCCCATCCACTTGTCATCAGATTTTAACTCTTTATCAAACCTTGGGGAATATTCCCTTGAAAAAATTATTGATCATTTTGCTCTTCCTTTCCAATCCATCAGGGTTGACCGATTCCACAATAAACATAGGAATGAACGGGTCCACCTTATTGATGCTATCCCAATAGCCTTTGAGACATCCACCCAGATGTAAAATCAATAGTTGCTTATGCAGAATGGTGGGACACGAACATAATTTAGGATCTAGAGAAAGTTCATATCCAGGATGAATTTATCGAAGGTATCATCTTCGAACCTGCCTTGGAGGATAAGTGGGTTTGCAGTTATGACACCTTGTCTTCCTTGATGTTCTATGGAGATGTAGTTGATCGTCTAAATGTTTGTCCTCCTTATATTCTCAAAGAAATGAACTTTTGTCCTTCTCAACTGACTTGGAATATTTGGGCCTTCCTTCTTTATTTTAAAGTATTAAGTGTCAATATACATATCACCTCAACCGTAGGGTCTTTTTCTTTTTCTTCACTTACTCACAACAAAAAGCTAGAGGCTAGGTGCATTTTATTTAGTGCCTCGTCCGGGTTATCATAAACAATATGTCTACTAGCATTTATACCTGGAAGCATTCATTTTCCAGAGTCCAAATGGCTGAAGGGTTTTATCTATTTTTTCTTGAGGATGGGGAGCTACTTTACCCTACCAAGTGGAGCAAACCTGCAAAGCACCCCTGGGGCTATGTCCTTGAAAACCTCTCCGATGACGATCAAGAGTTTGTCACTCAACTGCTTCTGCTTGGGCCGTTCGATGCTCAATCCATTCTTCGTATGCGCCTCAATGTATAGTTTGACTTTATCTATTGATTCTGCCTTTACTGACCTTTATCTTTATTTTCATATTGTTGGTTGAACAACGAAGTGATTGAGATGCATCATGAAAACATGGATCAAAGGTGTGTGATCAAGATTTGTGCAAGGGCTTTAGCCAGGGAAAAGCTAATTGTGCCTCCCACTGCCCAACTCGAGCTAACGCCACTGAAGAAAATTGCCAATGACTCTCTTTCCTCCCCTTAGCCTGTGCCTACTTTTGGTCATGCTAAGACATTGATCATAAAAAAAAAAAAAAGCTTCTTCAAAGAAATCGTTCAAAATAGCAGCTCGTCTAACCTCTTTGATCCCACTGCAAAGAAAATCAAAGTGAGAGCTCGAAAAGAGCTACTACCAGTTAGGGCCCTTGAGAAGGGAAGCTTATCCTTCAATATCATAGACAACTTATGGTACAAGGACATAGACTACGGGGCCTTTTTGCGTAGCTAGCTACTTCTACCTAGTAACCAAGATCATACTAAGGAATTTATAATGGACCATGGTCCATTGAGCCTTCTAAAGTCTTTTGTAGCCTAGCTTGTTTGTGCGACTGTTGTCGTTCTAGCGACAGTGCTAAGTTTTGCATGGAACAAAAAGGACTTGGTAACCCCCCTTTACCCTTAGGGAGCTAAAAAGGGATGTTGAGATCAAGTCTAAAGAAATGGCTAATTGGGATAAGAGTATCTCTAATCTAACTGATCATATTGTTGAACTTGTTAAAGAGTGAGATGCCTTGTCCTAAAAATGCAAAGACTTATCTTAACGAGGTGAAGAGTTGCAGAAGGAGTACAAGGTCAAACAAAAAAAATCAAGAAGATAATGAAGTGGCCTTTAAGTAGAGGCTCAAGGACACTATGCAGGAGGCTGAAGACCTGATTTTTCCCATGCTTTGATTTGGGTTTGTAGAGGCCGTACATCAAATTCAACACTTTAATCCTAACATGACGCTAGACTTGACCAAGTTCAATCAAGGCAAGACCTTGGATGAGATTCTACAGGGCATATCCCAAGATTAATTTTGCTCGAGTGCTGTCAATAGCTTATGCTTTCTTGTTCTTGTCATTAGTTTTGTTGAATGACTCTATGCTCCTTTGTCGTTATAGGTTTTTTTTTTTTAATATGTACAAATTAAGCTGATCGACCAACTTAATAAATTTACTTTGTACTCATATCTTTGTATCTTTAACTTTTTCCAGTGCATTATTCCCTTCACCCTTTATCAAAGTGAGCTTCCAATGGACCTCTATACTTTGTTAAACAACCATGCTTTTACTAGCTTTTGCAAAAGGTTGTTCCAAGCTTTTGAATTTACTGTTATAGCTTGCTACTGTTGCCTTTTTATGTAAAGACTATACTAGATGACTATATGAGCTTATATATTTGCTTGATATTGCCTTTTGTGTGCCTTCAACGAGTTTTGTAGCCATTACCGGATTGTCGAATGCCTAAATTTCTATAGGTCAATTAATGCACTTTGAATACAATTAACTACCATTTTGTGAGATTAGATTTAGTGCTCTTATTAATGTCAAGGGGCGTCCTTATACATTTGAGCGTTTCGAAGGATTTGCCTCGATCGAGAAGTTTGCTCAGATTTGAGTATTCTAAGAGATCTACTCCAACTGTAGGATCTATTTAGATTTTGAGTCGATTAGGGGATCTGCCTGGATAGAAGGATTTGCTTGGATTTTAAGGATATCAAGGGATGTGTCTAGATTGAGGGATCTACTTAAATTTTGAGTATATTAAAGGATCTACCGAACCGAAGGATCTACTTAGATTTTGAGTATATTGAGGGATCTGCCCAGACCAAAAGATCTACTTGGATTTTCAATTTTGTACTTTCTTTGTGTGCTCAGATATTTAGTTCATCATTTTGAATTTTCCCATGGCTTTTAATTCTTTGGCTTGTATAAGCTCTTTTGGTTCTAGCTGATTGAAAGAGGAAGATATCCTAAAGGAATTAAAGCTAGCTATATGTAGTGGGGACTGATCTACCGAACATGCTTCGATGCTTAAGTCAATATTAGCTTAAGAAAAATATAACTTAATGTCCACTTAGAATTGAGGGATAATACCTTTTGTGTTTTGACAGGTGGAATTTACTACCAAATGGTTATCGACCGATCGGTCAGTTCCCATATGGACTTGTTACTTATATAGGCTTTGTGAGACCCTAGGCTTTTTCCACAAATTGAATTTTCGATCATCCTTCAATTGATTGCTCTAAGAGAAAAGTATAAAGTGCTACTTGTTTTAGTTGCACAAAGAGAACTCTATATTATATCTTTTAGATAACAACGTTGTCATGCGCTAATTCATGGTAAGAGAGAAGCCTAAAACTTATTGGTCTAATCATCCAACCAAAAATGGCTCAAAGTATGAATAATGGCCCATCATGTTCAAAGTTTAATCAACATTTCTAAGGTATAAAAAAGGACTCTCAGTTCTTATGAATTTAAGGTATGAGCTATGTTGATCTTGGTGGCTTTGTAGGAGTTTTCCTTTTCTTTAATAGACACTAAATTGTCCTTACCTAATGCCAATACAATGACGGATGCCTTCCTCCATAACTACTGAGGATATTCGTCCCACTTTTCTCCCAACAATCCCCCAAAGAAGGAATTTCAGCAAAGAGAGCAAAATAATTGAAATCTAATTAGCTTGAAACCTATATCGCCCTATAGCCAATTTAGGTTAAAAAATGGTGCTTGTCGAAGGCTTGACTAAATTTTCAACAATATTTGATTTGTGACATTCCTATCTGAATTGTGATGCTTGAATGGCTTTTCAAAATCCACCATTTGAACTCCACAATGTGTTTAGCTCAAAATCATTGCAACAGAAGCTACCAACACCCTTGACATGGTAAATTTGGGTAAGGTGCCTCCCTTCCCCTTTGTAGTAAACCCCTAAAAATGGGATACACCATTAAATGAGAGAAGATTGAACTGGGAAAGCCACAAAAGGTGCCAAATGAAACTTCCTCAAATGTGAAGCTAACCGATGATGAAGGGATCGGCTAAGTGGTAACTTGCAAGCACAACAAAGTTAGCCACACATGATGGACGTGATTCGCTGAACACGCTCTGATGATTAAGTTAATATTTGAGTAGAGTTTTTACTAGTGTTAGTAAAATCCTCAAAAGAGTGAGTACCTAATAGTATATATAGTTATTGAGCGCACCAATTAGCATGCTTCTGAATGAATGGTGTGCTAGTGAGAATCTCACTGAATGGTTATTGATGTCAAGTTGTTTATATAGGCGTGATCATGCCTCTTGTCACACACTAGTTGAGTAGTTAGCTCACAAAGTTCTTGATTGACAAGCCTATGCCCTAGACCATTCAACCAAGGGGAGTAGTCAATTGACAAGAGATAGCTCCTGTCGTATACTAATTCTTCGCTATGCTTTGACCGATCAACAATTAATTGAACGACTGAAGACCATGATTCAGTTTGGGTTTGTCACCTATGAATATTAATAAATAATTATTTTTAATAAGATAATGTGATCAACACATATTTAGAAATTTTGTAAGTTTTTATGAAATTTCAATATAAAAATTAAAAATTTATTTATAAAATATTACAAATTTTTTTTTGAAAAGATTATAATTATAAAATTTGTACGTAACAAAAGTATATAAAAAATTGTAATTCCATCTAAGTTATACAAAAAGAAATTGAAATTTTTTTAACATTTTATATGAAAATTATAACCTTTAACGAAAGAATTATAATAAATACAAAAAATTTTAGTCAAATTTTAAGAGTGCGTATCAATATAATTTTTTTATGAGTACATACAAAAGTATGACCCTTAAAATAAAATTTTGTAGAAATAAAAAAATTATAAAATGAAATTAAGATTGTAATTGTTTCGGTATTGCATGAAATCGGCTGACAAAGGTCCAATGGGAAACGAATCCAGCCAAAAGAGGCCTAGATCACTTAAAGAGTTGAGGTCACACAAAAGAGGCACTGGTTCACTAGTTACAAGCTCAAGACACAAGACAAGTTCAAGACAGTAGCCCTAGCTCGCTAGAGATGAGCCCTAGTTCACACGACCAACGACTTGTCCTGTTCAAGCTCGCACTACTAGACGCGAGCTCGACCTTGCTAGCTAAAGGTCAACAGCGACCTCGAGATAGGAGTTCAAGCTCACAGGATGCATCACGTCTCTCTCAGCCAGAAGCCCACTTTGGTTAGACTTGACACGTACATCCGCTCACAGACCCTACTTATTGGGCCAGTCTGTAAAGAGTAACCTATTCTGTAGAAGTTAACTTACGTGAGTCTAAACTTTCTAATACATTTATTATTTGATGTAACACAAATACAACTTGTTAAATTACATTTGTAACCTCCCAGCTTCTATAAAAGGGGGAGGAGTAAATACAATAAGTGGACTTCTTGATATATGCTAAAACTTTGCCAAAATAGAGTTAGGATACTTGTATTTTGGCTCTGCTGATTTGAACAGAGAAACTGCTGCATAAAAGCTAATAAAACCACCATGGACGTAGGAGGTGATTGGCTTTAGCCAAACCAAGATAAAAGTTTCTGGTGTCCATTGTTCTTCCTTTCTTTTTATCTTCTTCTCATTCACATTTGCATCTATAGCTGGCAGTTTGGGGTGTCAAGAACTATTTTGATTGACTAAGATTTAGGTATACTTAATCAAATTTTACTGTCAATATTTTGGCGCTAGAAGGAGAGCCCCAACTACATCTTTTCTCTTTGATTCACTGCTTAGCTATAATGGAAGGAAGAAAAACCACCAGAAGCATTGGCGCTGTTGTTGGCTAGCCTGAGGGTCATTTAGAGCATCAAGGGTCGCCACTAAGGGGCTCTATCTTCCTTGTCACAGGTGCTATCACTGCCCCCATGACAAGTGCTCTCAATGGTATGGCACCATCAATACCTCACCAGCCTGTCACTTTTGCGACTGACAGAGTTTGAGCATGGCACCAGTGACAGGAGGCACTTGAGAACATAGTGAAAGAATTAGTCGAAACGGTTAGAGCACTGGTATAGGCATGAGTCCAAGAGGCACAAAAGTAAGTCTAGGTCGCTGCATCCAAGAGGATCTAGTGCACTGATCTGACTCATTCCACCCACTTTTAGACGAGGTCAGAAGTTTGTCGAGCTCATAAAGATCGTAAAGACATGCAAGGGTTCAATCAGAGAAAGACCTTGGGTCACTACTCCTACGACCAGGAAGGGGAAAAGAGTCAACAATCTTCCAGCTGGCAATTCGAAGCACATGACCTAGTGGTCAAAGAACTACTCCAGAGGGTAAAGTAATTGGAAGAGTGCCCTTGAGCTTAGAATAGCCAAGACAGCTATGAAAAGAGGACTCCATTCACTAACGAGATTGAGAAACAACCTTTCTCTCACAAGCTCAAAATCCCCACGATCTCATAATACAACAAGGACAATGATCCCTATGCCTACCTAGATACATTTAATGTGCAGATGGATCTTTGAACAACTAATTCACTAGTCAAATGTCATGTCTTCTCGGCTATATTAGGGGACATACCTTGAACTTGGTTCAAGAAACTCCTAGCTCACAATATTGGTAGTTAGGAAGAGTTCCAGACAAGATTCATCATTTAGTATAAAGTACTAAAGAGGCAGCTCGCACCAACTTGTCATCTTGTGACAATCTTTCAATAGAAAGATGAATTGCTGAAGGACTACATTGCTCAGTTCAAGCATGAGGTCTACAATGTAGAGAACCCATCTGACAAAAGTATCTTGATTGCAATCTCTACGGAACTTCACAAAGATGAAAAGCTATACGAAAGCATATACAAGTCCCTAGTGAAAGACCTGGCTAAATTTTATAAGTGGGCTACCAAGGAAATCAAGTGGGAAGAGGCCTTTGGCCCGAGGCATCTGGGTGCAAGGACAAGGTGAATACCTTCGGTCGGGGGAATGAGGATGAAGACTCCCAAGACGGCTTCGGCAGCTAACCTGTGAAGAAGTCCAAAAGCAAGTGACCTCAATGCCAAGGTCGTCATGACAGCTATAACACTCTATCAGATACTCAAGAGTGCATTTTTGTAATTGAAAAAGATAGAGAGGACTTTGGGAAGCCCCAACCTTTAAAAACTCACAACAAGTGTAGATACAATAGAGATCAATTTTGTACCTACCATGATGAAGTCGGCACAATACTTCAGAATGTTAGGCGCTTAGGGATGCCATCGAGGACCTTATTAAGAGAGGCCGTTTATGAGAATATATGGTGTAGTCTCCTGGACAGCGATCCCTACAGCCATAACAATAACAACTGTAGCACTTCTAGATCCTCTTTTTGTTATAATGCTATTCAAATGGAAATAAAGCATCCCAAATTTGTCTCTGATTCCTAATTATAAATGATTTCTAGATAAATTTTTTAGCAAAGTTCAAGTTCAGGCTCAAGTTTGGTGATCTCATGCTATGTATGATCTATCCTGAAGCTCATAATGCTAAAAGCAGGATTCACCACTTAATATAAATGGTGCTGAGGTCTCCGAGCTCAAAGTTTCTGGCACAAGATCACTAGCCATTTAGGCATGAGATCACCTTCATTCTGGCATAAGATCGCCAGCCATTCAGGCACGAGATTACCCTCATTTTGGCACAAGATTACTAACCATTCAAGCACAAGATCACCCTTATTCTGGCATAAGATCGCCAACCATTCGGGCATGAGATTGCTCTCATTCTAGCAGAAGTTCACTAACCATTTGAGCATAAGATTGCCTTCATTTTGGCATAAGATCGCCAACTATTCAAGCACAAGATCACCTTCTCTTTGGCATAAGATCACCACCTTACACCTACATGTGACTAACTTCTAGGCACTACATATGCGAATTCATTACCACCTTTCGAGCTGAGGCCATCCGAAGCTCATTCTAGTACTTATTGTCAGCTTGTCAACTGAGGCACGAAGGCGCTAAAATAAACTCATTATCTGCCTAAACAATGAGATTGATGGCAAAATTAAATTCATACTACCCACTAAGCAACAAAATGGCTATAATGTGGCCCGAAAGGCATAGCTCGCATGTGACCTAATGCTCATAGCTCTCACATGACCTAATGCTTGCAGCATTCATGTGACCTCATACTTAAAGGTGCACTCGTCGACCTATTCCAGCACTCTGGTGCTTAAGCTCATTACTAGCTTAGGCACTCCAATGCTTAGATTCATTGTCAACTAAGATGGGCTAATATGGCTAATTGGTCATTTGACATGGCACGTATCCTTTTTAAGTCATGATTTATTGACTCATGCCCATTTATATGAATTTTACCTATATCATCTGAGGTCGATTGGCCTATCAGATACTTATTTTGTCTAATGCTTATCAAGTTGTGGTTAGCAGGAACTTATTCTTGTTGCTGGTTGTGACTTAAGTCACCAATATGACATGATTGAAAAAAAAATATGCAAAGTCTCATTACAAGAAAGACATCTTTCAATTAGGCAAATTTATACAAAGTATAAAGTTGAATGTGAAGTTCCAAAAATGAAATGCATAATTACAAGATCAAATCCTAAGAAGTCTAATCCTTAGAAGCTAGGCTCTTATAGGGGAAAGCTTGACACTTGGGGTTGGCAGGTTGTCCCTCATCTAGTTATCAGGGCCTTCCGCGACCTGCAAGCTACTTTCTCTTTAGTTTGCACCTTCAACAGGAGAGGCTCCACTTGTAGACTCCACACCCTTTCTGAAAAAAGTGGCCTTCATAGCTTTCATAGCTTTTTTCTCGAAGCTCTTTATTTCATTAATAGCATCCTCTCCAAAAAAGGAAAAGTCCATGTTTGGGCACTGCCTCCATAGAGTGAATAAGAAAGAGGAGGAGGTGTCAAATTCTGCTTTCTTCACTGCTATCGCAACTAGCTGAGCAGTCTCTCCCTTGACCCAAGTAATCTCCTCCTGTTTCGGAGTGACCTCCCTTTTGGCTACTTCAAGTTCCTTCTCAGTAGCCTCAGCCCATCATGCTGCAACCTTAGCTTGCCACATCACAATGTCAAACCCCTAAAGTGTCGCATCTAGGCCGTATTTTACCCTTAACAGCCCATCAACCATTTTATTGAGATCGACTGTGACGGCCTCATGATTGGCCACCTCATGAGATCGAGCTTCCTCAGCTTCTCTCAAAGTGACCTCAACGTTCGTTACTTTAATTTCCATCTCTAACACCTTAGTGGTCATGATAGCCAGGTCATCCATAAGCCTGGCATTCTTTTCCTCCCAAGCCTGGAGTGTCTCCCCCATCTTCACTACTCCTAGCAGACCTTGAAAAATTAAATAGAGCAAGTTGGATCACAAAGGAGCAAAAGAATCAGGGTGAAAGGGCACAACTTACCAACAAGCCTTGACGAGTGGTATAGCACATCAACCCTCTACTTGAGACCTCGTTTGTTTCCAGCACTTGGGGGCTAGTGCAAGATCTCAAGATCTCCTCTACATTTTCCTGGATGAAATCAAAATACCCTTGTATATTTGGATCGAGACTCGGTCAATACTCCTCAGCTACAACTTTGTGAGCCACCCATTTTGCAGTGGAGGCAACCTTTATCCCTTTGCTTACTTTTTGTTTCTTAGTAGGGGGCTTAGGTAAGGGCACGACTTTAATCACCTCAATCACCTCAAGATGCAAGGTAGGGGCTAACTCCTGTAAGGACATGGCCGTCAAGGTAGGAGAAGACTAATTCATAGCAATGGGGCTTGTTACAATGTCAGGACCTGGTAAGGCTGCAATGACTTCAAGCTCTTCAAGTTCATCAGGAGGTGGCCTTTTGAGGATAAACCTCACTATGTTCTGGTAGTCCTCAAAATGTGTTGGGCTGATCTCTTTAACTTTGCGAGCTCCGATTTCACTAGCGATCTCAATGTTCAATATTAGGGCAAGTCTATGAGAACGAAGGTCATCATCATCGAATTTAATATTATTTTTTAGATCACTGATAGCAAGAAACTAGCCTAGTACCTTGGCCTTGTCAGCCTTAAGTGTTAGCTTTTCCTTGTCAGCCCCATCTATAAATGCAAAATAGCACGTTAGAAATGATACCATGAATTCATATTAGCTCGCATGACCTCAGCTCGCTTACCGAGTGCGAGAACAAAGTCAAAATTACAAAGAGGACACAAAGATGGGCATGAAACATAGAACCAATGAATCTTGTAATACCCGACGTTCGATTTGCCCTTAGCGTCCTTTTGAGGCATAATCCCATTGAACTTAGAGTGCCAAGCTGAAAGGTAATAGATCCTGTCTAGGTAACCCATACTCCTAATACTATAAAGGTAACACAAAACCCTCACAGATGCTAGGGAAAGATAATTTCTCAGGTACATAAGTGTGAAAGAAATAAGCTAAGAATAGAAGTTTGGGGTTAATTGGAATGGGAAAACTTCAACCTATTCATCAAATCAATGATGTATGGATAAACTAGAAACCTGAGCCCAGCAGTGAGATGATAGGTGCTAACAGCGACAAACCCTTGAGGAAGGTGAGCTGCATGGTCATTTGGAGAAAGTGCCATAAGACAGCAACCTTTTGGGAAGCAGTATTACTCAACTGTAGTTCGGAGCTCGTCAAGCTTGAAAGTTGATAACAAAATATTTTACTCATTTAATTTTACTCTCACTAAGCTTTTTAAGGTCCAAACTGACTTGTTTCAGCTGTGTTATTACATATTCATGTTGTGGTGTCAATTGGCATCATTAGAGAAAATTCTGCAATATTTGGCCTTGTTAGCAGTTTTTATATTCTAGCTATAACTTGAGCTAAAATTGTCCAATTAATGTGATTCTTATCTTTTAGGAAAGCTAAGACATAGCTCTACAACTTTTATGAAGACCTCTAAGGCTGAATCTCACAATTGGATATCTAAAATTGGAGCTCAAACTAAAACTAGAATGCTGTCTCAGTTTGTCTCATGCAGCCCGACCTCTGAGCACTCATCAAGAAATATCTAGAGCTGTAGAAGTCCAAATGAGGTTAAACTAAGCCCAAATGGAATTTAAGATACAAGGCTACAAATCTTATGAAAACTTCCAGACCTGAATACATAAATTTGAGCGTGAAAAATAGGCTGTAAAATAGATGTAGAATACTAATGAGATGGGCCTCTATAGAATGTGAGATTCAGCAAATCAATGATGTATGGATGAACTGGGAACCTGAGCCCAGTAGTGAGATGATAGGTGCTAATAGTGACAAACCCTTGAGGAAGTTGAGTTGCATGGTCATTTGGAGAAGATGCCATAAGACAGCAACCTTTTAGGAAGCAGTATTGCTCAACTATAGTCTGGAGCTCGTCCAGCTTGACAGTTGATAACAAAATATTTTACTCATTTAATTATCCTTTCACTAAGCTTTTTAAGATCCAAACTGACTTGTTTCAGCTATGTTATTACATGTTCATGGTGTGGTGTCAATTGGCATCATTAGAGAAAATTCTACAGTATTTGGCCTTGTTAGTAGTTTCTGTACTCTTGCTATAACTTGAGCTATAGTTGTCTAATTAATGTGATTCTTATCTTGTAAGAAAGCTAAGACATAGCTATACAACCTTTATGAAGACCCCCAAGGCTGAATCTCACAATTGGATATATGAAATTGGAGCTCAATCTAAAACCAGAATGTTGTCTCAGTTTGTCTCATGCAGCCTAACCTCTGAGCACTCATCAGGCAATATCTGGAGTTGTAGATGTCCAAATGAGGTCAAACTAAGCCCAAATGGAAGCTAAAATATAAGGCTACAAATCTTATACGAACTTCCAGACTTGAATACATGAATTTTGGCATGAAAAATGAGTTTCAAAATAGAGGTAGAATACTAATAAGATGGGCCTCTATAGAATGTGATTTTTAGGCTCCAATTGACATGAAGCTTGAGCCCAATGACTATCCCTTACAGTAGCTCCACACTCAATCAGTTGTAAGTTAGTAAGTCAATGAAAAATTAGAGAAGCAATCTACATTGGCACATTGCATGCAAAGAGAGGAGCAGCAAAAGATGGCAGCAAACAACCAGCCCTTCATGATTGCTCCTACTCCACCTACCAACAACTAGCTTCTTTTACTGGTTAAGCACTCTTCAGTTTAGTTTTGGTAGAGAGAGTTTTTAGTGAAGTTTTAGAGAGTTTTTCTAGAGAGTAAGCAGCACATTTTTCTTCTTCCTTCTCTGTAATTTTGTGTTTTCCATGGATGGCTAAATTTTATAATCAGTCCAACGGATTGGCTGCTTGAAAATTAATGTTGAGATCTTGCTTTCACCTTGTATACAATTGTTTGTCATTTCTTCTCATTTCCTCTCTGTGTTGCTAATGATTCTGAATTGAATGGCTACATTTGATTTGGATGATTATATGATTATTGCTTAATAATCACTTATAAGAAGAGGATGGTAAAAACTAAATAATGTATTAAGCTTTTGATGGATTGTTTGCTTGCTTGAGTTCTGGTTTCTTAAGGTGATTTTGGCTTAATTGGATGTTTAATTTGTTTAACCTTAATCAACCAAATGCTAGATGCTTATTTAGTAGAGGACTCATTAATCATTTCAAGGCTTCTTGTTATGATT
>JANHAO010010825.1:0-17379 GCA_026873985.1 Saraca asoca | reverse complement strand
GTCATTTCTTCTTTCCTTTTCCCTCTTTCAAAAAAAAAAAATTAAAAAAAACAAAAACCCCCCCCCCCCCCAACCAAAAAAAAAAAAAGGTCAAAGATCAGGGATAAACACCTGCTATGCCTATATATTTAGTGTCTAGAAATTCAGATTGAAGTGCCAAAAATACTTTTAAAAGAGAAACTTAAACTTACTTGGCCATTTTAAATCTTACTTAACCTTAGCTATATAGCACCGTGTAGAGTGCCAAATATACTTCTAAAAGAAAAGGTTAGACCTATATGGTCATTTCATATCTTTTGAAAATGTGAAAAGAAGTCGAAAATGCAAGTATCAACGTATAAAACACTTAACAAAACTTCAAATCAACATAGAGAAATCAAATGGGAACAATTCATATTTTACTATGACAAAATGACTAATTACAGCACAAGTAACCAGGCGGTTTGTAGTTTGCACAAACTCATTGGTACGTATCTTGTATAAAAAAAACAAGAAGAGAATAAATTATACAAACATATTTAATTAAATAATAAAATAATATGAATGATAACAAAGATAACCTTGTAATTATAGAAGTGATGAACTTCATGCAGGATGCTATTATTTTGGATATTTGTTCTCCAATTCTATAGATCACAGAAGGGAGAGCACTTTTCTTGACCATTTTTTCTCTCATATGATCTTCTTTCTTTTCTCTTTGTTCTTTCTTTGCAGCTTGTTCCGTTGCATACAGTTAGTTCCGTTGAGAGCCACCAAAGTTTAGTTTGGCCCCCATTAGAGGAAAGAAAGAAAAAGAGCAAACCATGGATGATTTCTTGGCCTTTTCATGAAAAGAAACTTAAGGGAGGCTTCAAGTATTAATGATGATGACAATGATGTTGTCTGTATGATTTTTTGTTTATTTTATAATACTTTTTATCCCTCCTACCCATGATGATTCGGGTTGTCAGGGTCAGGCCAATAAGAAGAGTACTTCAACCACTCAGCTTCTTGCGGATTTGTGATGGATGACTCCTACAAAAGAATTCCAAACTTAAAAAAATTAGGGTTAGGGTTTATGAGATGTAATTTCCACTTAAGATAAAGGAAAAGGTGGCCCTCCTCCGTTTCCACCTAAATATGGTCAAATGTCAATGACTAATTCTTCTAACCAGGGCCATGAAAAAGGATTTAAGTCACCGTCACCTTTTCTTATCTTTACTTACTTAAGAGATAAAAAACAACATTAGTAACCTTAAAATATTAGGAGCAGTCTTTTCATCTTGAGGGAAAATTTTAGCACTGAATTTATTACATTACATTATTCAATAATGAAAGGGGAAAATCTTCATTCTTAATCCTTCAGATCACATTCTGTGTTGTTGTATGTTTTTTTTTTTTTCATCTTCCCGTTAGATGACTGGAAAAAAATGATATCACCATAAAATATAAAGGAAACTTAAATTCTGGAAGACTCTTCTGTATATTTATAAGAAAACGTAAATTCACTCTTTCTGGTAGGGAGGAAAAAGAAATTCTATTGTTTAGATATAGATATGCCTTAGAAAGACAATATAAGAAACAAAGAGATAAAGATGAAATGGGCTTCCAGTCTTTAATTCAAACAAAAATACTAAAATACGAAACTGCTATTTCTTTTTATTTAAAAGAATATTTTCACCTCTTTCCTAATTTCTCTCTCTAGTCGGCACAATGGGAAGGAAAGTTCATAACTTCTTCAAATGCTAATGTGAGAGTCAAAAAGTAGTTACTTACCCCTTTTATATCATTTGAAGTGAAACCCATAATGAGTTCCTCCAAACCAGACGCAGACCTTGCTCCTCCTAGCTTATGATGTTGTTGCTGCCATGTGTCCGTAAAGCATTTCAAAATTAAATGAAAAGATATAAGAATCAAATTCAAGAGACAAATCTTAATTAATCATCATGTTTGAAAAAGAAGTAAAAAGTGAGAATGCGCAGTAATTGGTACTGGCAAATTCATAGCATGGAGAGTGATCAGTATGTCATGGTTACCTGGAAATTATCATTTTGGAGCATTATTGAAGAAGAGACGTGGTCATCGAGGATGACGGAGGTGTGGTGAAGGGGAGGCTGACTGATAATGGTTGAGATTGGGAGTGAAGGCCTACTGATATGGAAGGCTGTATTTGTTGAAACAATATTGTGATGCTGATAATGAGCAAGCTGTAATTGTTGTTGTTGGTGATGAGCCACATTACGCCGTTCATGCACTTCTTCACATATTGAAGAGCCACCTGATGCTGCTCCTTGAACTTCTCTTCCTGTGGAACCCTCTCCTCCTATTCCCACCTGCAATAATCATAAATATCTCAGTCTCAGCCAATTTGCTAGCAATCTTGTCCATTTTTAATCATAAATCATAATATATAACACCTCTATCGTCTCTCTAGCTAGCTATAGCTATCAATTTTACATGTTATCAATATATTTTTACCTTTTAATTGTGGGTAGCGGTGGTTAGCTGACACTGACCATGCGGTGTATGCAAGCAATGCTTATAATGTCAAAAGCTAAGACTTTGATGTTTTTCACCTTTTGATGCAAAGCATGCTACCAAATGAATGTTGAAATATCTCCAATGAAAGAGAAAGATATAATCTCAAGAATCGCACATATACATAGTATTATATATACCTCATCAAAGCTTTTTCTGAATGGAATGAAGCTAAAATGGTCTGATTTAAGCTGTTGAATATCCAAAGCAGCGTAACTTGAAATGGGAGGTGGAACCCCGACCACTGCAGACATTTGATCATCTCTGTGACTGTGAGTAACAAATTCCTTATTAGAAGAACAACTCCCACTGGCTTCGCCACCTCTTTCAGACCAGTTATTGTTACATTGTCTTGGCTGTGTTTGATAGAATATTTTGGATACCACAAGCTCTCCTTCTTTCTCCTCTTCATGCTGACCCAGATGGTATTGATGCATCACCCAGTTCGTCTTCTCGGGTTTTCTGTTCTTACCGAAATTGGTATAGAGCACTAGAATCTTCTTGCAACCCTTTTGTTTACCGTTGACCATGACTGGCCTGGTCTTTCCAGTCTTGTGCCATCGGGTTTCTCCCCCTTGCAAATGGTCACATTCGTTTTGAATTTTTCTCCTCTTTCGTGTGCCTGTTGTGTATGCCTTTGACGGCCTGTGGAAGTAGTGCCTGCTCAATCCATCTCTCGTCACTCCTTTCACCCAAATCAATCAAAGTTAGGCCAACTATATTTATGACAAAACAAGTATGAGTTTCTTCTTACAGAGCATTAAATTATAATATTATATGATTGAGACCTGGAAGCTTCTCAGGATGGGTATAACAAATCCCATCTTCACCTTCAATAGTGGGAATGAACTCATCTATCAAAGGGTGTGATTTCATATTCTTTGCCTCTACCTTGGCTTCTAGGTGTTCTATGAGCTCTTGATCTGTCGGATCAAACTTTACTCCTGCTGGTAAACCTAACCAGTCCTGCAGAATCCATTAATTCAAATTCAAATACAAATGAAAGCAAAAAGAGAATTAATTACAAGAATAAGATAAAGATAAAAACTTAAAAAAGAAAGAGAGAGAATGCAAGCTTCTTTAACAAACACTAAAGCTTTAGTAATATATAGAAATGGAGGAGAGAAGGAAAAAAACCGTCAAATTAATTATATTAGTCCGCGCGGTAACAAACAGCTATAAGCTTTTTGTTGAATGATTCTTCATATAATATTGTCAAAAGCTTTTGGCTGAAGAAAAGAATATTATGTGATTTGTAATGGATGCGTACCGGCTTCCCTTCAAACTTGTGTCCGCAACCGGGGCACTGCTTGGATCCGCACAACTGATGCTCTTCCAGCTTTGCATCTATGAGATCAGAGCTGCTGACTTTGCCGATCTTATTCATTCTGCTAGCGAAACTCCACTTCTGGGACTGTAATTCTCTTTCTATGGAACAGTCCGCAACTGAGCATGTCCGAGTTTCTTCTCTCTGTGACATAAATTCCAAGGGACAAAAGAATACTTGAAAACCAAAGGAAATAATTTCATGGGTTTTTTTTTAATTACAATATATAATTTGATTGACTCGAAAGTTGAATTAACATATATGGGTTAGGCCTAATTAATATCAGCTTTCAGAAACAGATGCTTGATGATCCAATTGAGGATCAACATATATAACCAAATAAGCAAAGAGAAAAAACCTTGAATATGAACAAAAAGAGGTAGAAAATAGATAGAACTTCGCAACCATGCGAGGGATTCCAGATAAAAATGGATCCTAATCAGGAAATTGTGCAGAACCCAGATGAGAGATATGTATATATTTCCAAAACAGGAAATAAGTAATAAGATATTCCTCGAGGGAAAAGTAGGAGGATAAGAAGAGAGGTGGAGGACGGAAGAGGGTATTGAAGAAGAAGAAAAAGAGGAAACTGAGAGAGTAGGGTTGAGCTATAAACCTGCTTTAACCCATGGAAAACACCAGAATTCCTTCCTCGCTATCCACTTTAACTGAAGGAGGCCGGTCAGAACAAAATAATAATAATATTAATAAAGGAAAAGGTGGCTGCTTCAAACGCACATAGCACCTTAGCTTTAAGTCTTTATTAATTTAAGAAGCGCATGAATGTTGCTAGCTAGGCGGTTTAAGTGAGAGAAAGAAAGATACAGACGGAGAGAGAGAGAAGATAGAAAGAAGGAAAGAAAGAAAACCAGAGTTGGATTTGTTTTTCTAAAGTTAAGCCCTCTCTTCATTCCACTGTTTACACCTTTGCTTGAGCCCTTGACTACAAAAGCAAAAGGCAGAAAACGGCCATCACAGGTGTTACACTAAGGTAATAAGGAACCTTGTTCAAAAGCAGCCCAACCTAATTTCTCTATTACTTACTATAAGAGTCAAAAAAAAAGTTGAGAAAATATTAATATATATGGCCCCATAGTCGCAAATTTAATCAATGGTTTGGAAATAAACATTTTGAATTATACAATATAGTTTCTATCAATTCACTGCTACTTCTCCTAAAAAACACAGGAAAAAAAAAAACTGATTTCTAATATGTGAAAACTTGACTTCCTCTAATTCACATAAAAAAGGTTCAAATCAAAACAAATTACCTGTCTCAATATTATTTTGACATAACATACTTTGAGTAATGAAGCCAAAAATTTTGTTGTAGAGAGAGAAAGAGATGATAGGAAGTCACATGGGTTTTGAGGTTGGAGTGCTGATCATTATGCTTTTGGCATGAATGTTTTGCATTGCAGATACATGGGTGGATAGTATGAGGAGGTTGCTTGATAAGCAAGGCAAATGAGCAGTCTACTTGATGGACCACCACCACCCCTTCTAATTACTATAACTTGTACTAAATCATATTTAAAAAACTTGAACCAGAAGCACCTAATAATTCAGAGTTGCAGAAAAATAAAAAAATAATAAACAGTTATAATTTGTGTGGTGTTCTATTTTTTTCACCTGCTGCTATGTCTATTAAAGGATGTCTATAAAAAATTGAAGACTGGCAGAAGGATGATGTAGTTTACAAAATAAGAACTAAAGAGTGGTGTGGGTCCTGCTTGGAAATCTTTGCACCCAATAAGGTATTGTAATCGGATGATGGTTAGGCTTCACGTTATAACATTCCCTCAGTCAAGAAAAACAAATATATGATGGATGGCTATGATTACCCCTTTTCCTTGTCTCATGTCTTTTGCATCCTCTTCACTTTTTTTTTTTTAATCATTTTTCATAAATATAAAATTGTTTCTGAATCTTATTATACATAAAAAAAAAAGAATAATAAATCACATCATACATAAAAAAATTTATATTTATCTTTTTTTAATATGATAAAAAGGAAAAAGATCCAAATTTCTTTCCTTTTTCAATTTTGTTTTATATGCTGAGAAAGGGGAAAAGAATTTTGCCTAATTACCAATAATAGGCGGACCTCAGGAATATATCTTAAGGGTATATCTAAGAGAAATTTAGATCCAAAGATGAAAGATGCATTTCATTTCATACTGTTATGATGGTAGGCAATAAGAGGAAGAATGAGAGAATTTAATTAATTGTTTTGATTACCCTTTTTAATTAAGTTGACTAATCAATCCACGGAGCCCACACAGTGAAACACTTGTTCCAACCCTCAGCTCTTCTTTTTTTTTTTTTAATAATATCATAATGACAAATCATTTAATATATACAATCCGTTAAATTTAAATCACCATCGAATTTAAAAATATTAAAGAAGAGAAAATTTTCAAAATAATTATACCAGCAAAAATACCGGTCCACCCTCTTTTCTTAAATATTCCACTGCTATCACTGGCATATATGGTTGGTGATATACTTCAAAGGAATATCATCAGTTTTACTAAAAGGAAAACAAGGACCTGATTTTATACACATGAATTCAAATATTCCAAATACTCTCTCTTTTTTATCTTTGCCTTGCATAATTCAGCTTTAGGAATATTTCTTAGAAGGAGTACAATGTTTGGTACGGTTTGATATACATATATTTTGGAGTTATTGAAGAATTCAATTCAGCCATAATTTTGTATTTATTCTTTAAAGAAAAAATTAATAATTTTGTTCTTGAAATTATAAGACATTATGACAATTATTCTTAAATTATAAAAATAATCATATTAATTATTAAATAATATTTTATTTATACAATTTTCTTTCTTGATCATATTATTTAAGTTTGAAATTATATGTATAAAGAAAGGAAATCATATAAATTGAATATTATTTAAAAATTATAATTATTATTATAATTTATAGATCATTTTATTTACTTTTTATAATTTTAAGAAAAAAATTATTAATTTTATCTTCTTGTAATTACCAATAGATTTTTATTATAACAATTGACAAATATATAAAAAGGTACCATCAGGATTCTCATTAAATAAGTACAATGAAAAAAAACTTGCACGACGGAAAAGCACAACCAGCCCAATTGGAGGCTGTCTCATTTTGATGTCATTCCCATCCCATCCCATATACCGCTTTACTTCCCCCAATATTTTGGGATATAACACAGAAATGGAATTCCTCAGATTAGTTACCTAGCCTATATCAAATAACAATCAACTCTCAAATATTTCTCTACAAAATTGTCTAGGTTGTTTTTCATCATCACCCAAAAAAAAAAAAAATTAAAATAGAATAGGTGAATTAATTTGATTTAATTATAATTTTGATCTCTCGATACAAATTGATCCTGTTGAGGCCTTATTAAATATAATATTTTATTTTAAACTTTCTATTGAATCATATTTAATTTATAATTAATAACTTTAATTAAATTAAAAATTGAAATTCTAATTAGCACACATAGATTCATAGGATTCTAAGTTGATAATCATTAAAAATAAAATTAATTAATCATGTGAAATTAATAATCAATTATGATATTTTTTCACCTAATATGAGTCATGAGACTTGCATGTTTTTTGACCTAATTTACATTTGACACATAAAAAAAAAGTTAACTTTTAATTTTTTTAATTTGATTAAACAACTATTTTTCATATTTTAGAAATGTTTGGTGCACTAAATTTTTTGAAAAAAAATGCTTTATTTTAAAAAGTTACTCCAAATAACTTATAACTTATTATAATAGAACTTTCAATTATTTTTTTCTCAATTTATCCATTTTCTTTTGATTAATTGAAAACTAATGTCCTAATCAATTAGGAAATCCTTATTTTTTATTTGTTTTCAAAACATCTTCACCACTCACGCATCCCTCAATTTGTTTCTTCTTTCAATGCTTATTATTATTATTTTTTTAAGTTAAAGAGGATAAAAAAACTTAAATATCATTAAATATTTGACCTATAAACATTAATTCAATATAAATAAATAAAAATAAATAAGTAAATATATACATTTGATATCATAAAATATAATTATTAAAATTACAAGTAATTTTATTTTTATTTTAAATATTTTAATTGTTTCAATATACTTTAATTTTAAAATAAATATAAATTAATTTAATTTATATATATTGATATTAAAATATTCTTTATGTCATTTTATATTTATCAGTTAATTTACTAACTACTTATAATATAATAAGTTAACTTATTAGATTTCAATTTTTAACTAATAATTAATAGTTAATTTAACAACTATCAGTTAACTTATTAATTACTTATATCAAATAAACTATTGGTCAAGCAACTCTTTTTTATATTTTAAAGATGTTTTGTGCGCTACCTTTATAAAAAAAACTCTCTTCCAAGAAATGACTCCAAATAGTATATAACTTATTGGAATAGAATTTTCAATTATTTTTTTTCTAATTTATCCGTATTATTTTGGTTAATCAACAACTTATGTCCTAATTAATTAGAAACTCTCATTTTCAATGCTTATTTTTTTCTAATATCATATTATTCTCAAAAAAAAAATTTACAAAGCCAAAAAGGACAAAAAAAATTCACATATCATTATATATTTAGCATATGTTCATTACTTCAACATAAATAAATAAAAAATAAGTAAATAAATATATGATGTATTAAAATATAGTTAATTAAATTTTAGATAATTTTATTCTTATTTTAAATATTTTAATTACATCAATATAATTAAACCTCAAAAAATATGAATAAATCTACTCCATATATTATCTAATGAAATTAACATGTCCTTTTATATCGTTTTACATTTATAAATTGTTGACCGCAAAATCCAATCAACAAGTAAAGTTCAATAAACCCCAAACTGCAGATTGTTAAGTGTGTAAGGAAGAGATGGATAGGAAGGAGGAAGAATAAAAGATACCAGAAGTTTTTTAACGTGGTTCGGCTAAAGTCAATATGACCCTTACGTTCATGATGGTTGTATTTGTCGTTGTATGAATGTTCTCTGTAGTATTTAACAAAGTTGCAATATAAGTATTCTCTCACTATTTTGACAGAATTTTTACATGTATTTTTGTTTCTCCTCTATAATGATTTCTCCTTATTTATAGAGGCAGGAGATTACAAATGTAATTTGATAAATTGTAAATTTATCTTTTTCACCGTATCGAGCAATAAATGCTAAGCAACTCTCTGTCAATTTTTAGGGGTTGATCTGTTGATTTTTGGGGGCTGATCTATCGGTTGAGAGTATGTGCCTCTGACTACTAATTAGACTTTAGTATTCCATACTTATATTTAAGGTAGCTCACTTAGTGATCTGAACTTGCAACAACTTGCCGGCTAGCTCCCGTGACCTCATTCCACAATGGATTGGGCCCTTCTTAGCTAGACTAGTCCATTAGGACTTTGCTTGCCCATTTTATATGGTTCCAAAAAATACCTATAACATAAGTTTATTCGATAGTTGATTTTATCAAACATTTCTAATATAATCAGTTAATTTATCAATTTTCAACTAGTAATTAGCAACTAGTAAAACAGTTAACATTTAATTTATCAGCTATCAATTAGTTTATCATCTACTTGCATCAAGAGGAATCATAATAAAATTAATTTCATTAATTTTCCTTCCAATAATTTTTAGTTTAAAATCATGTTAAAGATCTAAGTGTTCATTAGATTTTCTAGCTTAAATTTTACAAAATTAACAATTTAAACTTAATTTAATCCAAAATAAAATATTTCATTTAAGAAGGATAATGGAAGAACCAATTTATATATTAAGAAACAAAAATTTTAATTAAGTACTAGTCACTTTTCTTGAACATTCAAACAACTGTTTTCTCGAGTGCAAGGGACTAACAGAACACTTGATGATCCACCCAAGAAAACAGCATTATTTCAAATACATCATCATTAACGATGCACAAGAAAGTTCTGAGAAGAGAGAGCACAAGTAACCTCATTTCTTGTTCATCAATCTTATGCATATAAATTGGTAAAAGCATCTGTTTCTGATATCAAATAATTAAAAATGGTGGTTTAGAACATAGAGGTGGTGGAAAAATTAAAATATAAAAGCAATATGGATAAGGGAGAGGAAAATTGCAAGTTGGGAAAGAATTGAAAGGAAATGATAAAAGAAAAATAGCTTCTAAAATAGAGGTGGTGGGTGTGACTCTGGAAACATGGGTGAAATTGAGTTAGTTTATCCAATATTGACAAATGACTATACGCCTGACTTCTATTTTACTTGCAGAGACGGGGAAGATAATATCATGTTTGGCAGGAAATTGCTTTGGAAATAAATACAATACATCTTAGATTTCTAGAATGACTTGACAATAGGAGGATAAGTTCCTAACATGGAGGCATCACAATTTACTTGCTTAATTGCATGTTGGCATTGATTTGCCAATTGCCTAAATTCACTTTCTGCCATCTAGATTGCATTAAGCTCTGCATTATATTTTATAGAAATATTCAAAGTTATATTTTGCAATTTCATTTTTTATAAAGCTTCTGACAGATATGATGAATTTGTTAACAAGTTAATCTTTTAATGATTTGATACTGATAGTGATTTTACCGAATTCTAGTTAAATCCAATTAACTCGTTGAAATCATTTTAATAAAACTTTTGGTCCAATTATGATTGACCTTCTTTGTGACAATGACTGTTGAATTAGAGATGCTTTCCATCGTTGAATGTGTCACACGAGTTGCATGTTTTTTAATTTACCAAGCAAGTTTCGCTAATTTTCTTCAATGGAACCATGAATGCCAGCTATAATTTTTGTAAACAAGAAGAACCAAATATGAACTCATCAAAACTGTTGATCAATCGATTGCAGTTTAGTTTCCATAGTGGCGATTTCATTCAGATGTTGGAGTTCAGTTAACATTAAAACACAGATATGAAAACCCACGCGGGTCAATGAATTATGTATACAAAAATAATCACCAATTTATTGACTAGAATAGAATAGCATATTTTAAGTTTTTTTTTTTTTAACTAAAAATCTAACACCACTTGCCGTAAAAGATTTAATTGTATGACGATCCTCCACAATGCAGATCATACAACTTGCCCAGCCTCCAATCAATTTATTGACTTGATTTACACCTCGTTTTGGGCGGAACTTGCTGCCCACTGATTCATAGCTTGGAACATAAATAACTGCGGATCATGCAAAATGCAAGATTACTATTTACTACAAAGATTACAAAAAACAAAAAGTTGAATCATGAAGATTTTTGCTGGACAAGGAAATACCATCTCCATATGATGCCATTGTCAGGGGGAAAGAAATGAGCTTTTGAGAAATTGAAGCAAATATCCTCCACTGTTACTTCATCCACTGCCTTTAAGAAATTCTCCACGGATTTCCTGAAAGACACGAACCATAGCTTTCAAGCATACAACAACTGCTAATTTATCATTTTTTGTTTGGGGGAGGGGAGCAGCCAGAAAACCATAGACACCTCATCAGTGTTATGCCTTCTGGTTCTGCATAGAAAAACATCTATGGAATATCCATCTAATATTATACTGTTGAGGATAGGTGACGCAGAGTAAATACGGAAAATTCAAGATTAGAATACAGACCAGAACTAGCGCTAGGACACTTTCAGGAAGCATGACAACTATGACCTACGCCTATGCCCTTGAAAGAGCCACCCGAATTCAACTAAATGAAAATTCACCTACAAATGCCCGTGGCTTGAATTCTTGTCAAATTGCTAGTTTTAATATTTAATACACTAAAAGCACTAGCAAGTATTTTCACCATCACATCTGCATTCTTGAACTGCAAATAGCATGCACATCACACAAGTGAACTGCTACATATGCTAAGTATAAAAGCATGAAATGCTAGAGAGGAAGAGATAAATTAAACAAGCAAGCAAGACTAGTGGTTCATTCAGAACTGTTTTTTTTTTTTTTTTGGGAGGGGGGGGGGGGGGGAACAAGTGCATTACCAAATACAAAATAACCTCAAATTATAAGAAAATTAAGATTCTCAAATTTAGCCTATACCCCCTCCCCACATGTCCAAATCTGTCTTCCTATATCTTCTGAGACAACCATCTAAAAATAGCACAAAGTTCAACAGTAAGTAGATATTAGTATATTAAACACGCTTAAATCTTAAAGGATAGACATGATAAAATGAGATTCAGCTTATAACATCGTAATGAAATCTTATTTAAGACAAATTTACATACTCTTGATTCCAAATTCATCAGAATAGCAGATTTTGTAACCTGTTGGCACAATTCAGTTGAACCTGGTCAACTGCGGACAGGAATCAAAAGAAAAGGTGAAAGGTTACCAACCTAATGTGGCAATCAAAAAGCAAGATACTAGTCAAGCAAAGAGCATGGTAGCATACCTTGTCCAGGTGTTGCACCCATAAGAAGCTCATTAGCTGCTACATCAATAGCTTTTGATACAAAATTTGAATCCTTAAACAGAAAAAATGAATACATTCTCAGATGGTTAAATAGATGGAGAAAAAATACAAGGGAACCATAGACTCGGGAATTTGCAAATATACCCAGATAAGTATGACTTTATTCAAAGTACCAACTTTAAGGAAATTATAAAAATTCTGGTCTACTTTTTACTCTTTTCAAAGAATTAAGTAATCAGTTTAATAACATGCAAATGTACACAGATAATATTCCACTGTACCCAGAAACTATATCTTCATCATCTATTCAAAATTACTAAAGACGCAATAGGTGCTTACTGTTGTAACTTGGATACCAAATATGCCAGAGTTATTGTAAATATTGTTGAACGCTGAAGTCGAATGAACTTGTGGATACTCATTCAAAACACGGAGATCTGCACATTAGAAAAAGCAATAATGTTCAGGCACCAAATTTATGAAGGAATGTAAAATATAGTAGTGCCCAAGTAAAGAATGATGGTGGAACTTCAAGAGGAAGAATAAAAGGAACAATGGAGACAATTATGTACAAGTCATGACCATTGATCAGCAGAAACAAGATATGCTCCACAAAAGTTAAATAGACTCTTGTAATTAAATAAGTATCACTCCATCTTGACTACAACCCTAGCTTCAATAGCAAAGACATGGCCCATAAAGGACTAAAAACTTTGATATACTTACATAGCCATGAGTACATCCCTTTACCAGGTTCACCTGCTGAGAATGATCCACCACCTCCCATTAGCATCTATAGTTAGTAAGATCACACAGTTATTTCCCAAATCTATATGTTTGGATTAAGTAACAGTCTAACAGAAGGAAACTAATATAAACGTAATTTTCAGACTACTAAACAGTGCATTCTTTGGCATGTGCTGGCCAAACTTTAAAGGCAGGTTAACACAAAAAGTAAATGAAAGGCAAAAATTATTCAGGCCTGAAGAACTGTCAAAACCATGGTGTGCTTCAAATAGTGCCAGCCATCGGGCAGCTCAAATGCAAGAGCAAAATGAGTTCGCTGCACATTCAAGGAAAATAGAGCTAATAGGCAGACAGATGTTGAAAACAAGTAAAAAGCCTATTGCATATCTGTAATACATACCCCAGATTCAGTATGAAAGTGATAATCACCACCAATGTATGCTGATTTTGGCGCCAGTGGACAAGGAACACTGGGTAGATCAGACAAAAGAAGTTCTACAGTGGATAAGATTTCCTCAGGTTCAACGCCTGAAGCTGCAAGTACCATTCGAGGTGCAGTATAATTTTCCTGATGTTTCATAAATTATTGGAGATTAACAAGGTGATAAATAGCTAAAAAAATGGCCTTTAAAATCTATGAGACATGTAAAACTAGTATATCGTGTATAAGTATCAATTTCCATGAAATCATGACAGCAACAAATTCCTCAAGAATTGCACTATTAGTCCATTAACTGCTGATTCTGGGGCTAAAAGGGGATTTGCCAAGGCACCAGAATAACCAGCTGAATGAACTGCCTCCGGAAGTAAATCTTGGGGTTTCTTGGAAGCTTTGCTAATCTTAGATTTCACATTCAGAAGCTATTTAGAACATTATTAGTTAAAAGCAGCAAACTCCAAAGGCCACCATGATACTTGCAAGCAGCCACAGTACAGTAAGTCGCTCTTACATACCATTAGCCAAGTAAACCACAACCCAGAATTACTCACTGACTCCAAGACAACTTCTAATCAACTGAATCCAGCAGCTAAGAATTGGTGTGCACTTTAGTCCTAAATAGATTTTAAAACCAAAAAAACCTATTTATAGCATATTAGGAGAATTCCAGAGAACAACCATGAAGGTGTCAACTTTTAAGTAGCTTATCACACACAACCTTTTGTTTTCCCTTTTTCAAAAGAAGCCCATAAAAAACTGGCCATATAGCCATGTTCAAGCTATATGAGGAACTGAGCATTCTAGGAGCCTTCAACAAGGATAAGGAAAAGTACCTGCTCATTGATCTCCCAATCAAGAAAAAAGGGGTTCCTCACACAGTCAACAAGCAGCTCCACCATTTGAGGAACACAAGTCTCCAAAGCATCAAAGGTATAACACATCAGCTCTCTAGAAGCTGAGGCCTGCACTCTGCCACCAATCACTTCTACCTCACGAACTACACGAAAGTAGCTATGGTATCTGGTGCTCTTGAAGGCCTTATGTTCTAGCAGATGTGCAGCCCCAAACTATGCTGGTGTCTCATAGATGGAACCACAATCCACATATAAACGTATTGAAGCAGCAGGGGTCTGAACAACCAACAGAATAAATGGAAATGTGGTCAATCAATTAAATTTCAAAGGTTTCAAGATAAATAAAAAATGTACCAATCAGATAAGTCATAACAAACAAATAATACCGCTGATGTTTCAGAGGCCACCTTGACACCATTTGGGAGGGTAGTGAATTTAGTTTTACCCGGTTCAACATAATCAGGCAGTGGGGATGGAAGTGTAAAGCCTAGAAGTGGGAAATCCAGAGGAGGCAAAGAAGTGGATCTCTCTCCAGCAAACCAGCCAACTATGCCACCCAAGCCAGAAGACGACTGTTGTATGGCAACTGAACTTGCAAATCTGGCAGGTGCCCAATTTCATGTACGGACCTAATCTCATGTTTGATCATAGATTATAACAAAAATTCAAACTTATTAATAAACTAATTTAAACATAAACATTGAAATTAAATGTGCAAAACTTTCTATGCTCAGTGAATCGAGTACATAATTTCAATTAGAAATTGGCAGAAGCTGAATCCACTCCCTTTCTAATAATCCTCACTACCAACGTGCCAGAGAAACAGAATACAAGGCAAAAGTCAAAATGGAAAGAAAATGTCTTATCGCCAGTGGAACTTCATATATTATTTTTGAGCATTTCTAGCCTGCGTAAGAAAAGAATAGTAAAAAACTAAATATTAATAGTAGGAAACGTGTCAATTTCAATCCAATAGCGATGGACACAAGTGCCAATGCAAAGGAAGTATTTGTTATCACTTGATTGGAATGAGAATGCAGGAGCAGAAACTAAGATATATGAGCTCAAGAATAGAAATTCAATTCAACTCATACATAGTTCGAATTGAATCTACAATCTCTGCCAATTTCGATCCGAAAAGTAGTTGCTATACTATATTATAATAATCAAACATGGTTTTGCAATTGATAAGCGCCAAGAAAGTAAGAGCGGAGTGTGATCAGATCTAATTCTCGCACAGACATGATAATATCCGCAATTGAGGCAATATTTGCGACACTTATACAGTGAAATGGTTGGATGAATGAGAGAGGAAGATGGAGGCCTGTAAGGTCTTAACGAGAAGCATACAAACCCTGAGAGCTCCGAGGCGCGAAGCAGCGTTTTGGTACATGGCCAACAAGGTTTCAGTGTCTGAACTGAAATGGTTGAATCCTTGCGTTGCACGGTGGTTATGGATGATTACTCTCACTTGTCAGTTTGGCTGCGACTGTGAAACAAGGTGTGTGATGGGAATATTAAGCACGTGTGAGGAGCTATTTAGCAAACTTGCATATTAATTAATGTTTGAACTTAACCGGACTGAATGTGATACCTCAACTCGATTCAATGAGATTCTTGTGGCACTCTTAAAATATAAATAAATGCATTGTTCAAATAACTTAAACTAGTTTTTGGCCCGTGCATACCATGGGTTTAATGATGATTTTATGAAATATGTGTGATAATAATAAAATAAAATTTTATTATTATTTTATGCATATGATAAATAAAACGTTTAGAATGATGAAAAGAATATTTGAATTGATGTGTTTTGTTTGTTTATATGATTTATTTCAATCTATTGACAAAATTAATAGACAATGCCTTAACAGGTGAATGTGGAATTCATAAAGCAATAATTGATAATTATCCTCGCTTTGCTGTGCAAGATGTCCGTGCTCCCGACCTGAGAATCTCAACTCGGGTGGGCCCGTGTTGTCGGTGCTGCTTATTTTGCATGGCGAGGTTAAGCAGGATGGCTGGTTGCTTAGCGAGCCGATCTTGTGTAGTCTTTGTTGTGTGACCTTTTTATGATTTGCAAGGTCATGCTGGCTGGGCGAGCTGTGTAACTTAGCTTTTGTTGAACTCGTGCTGACTTGTTCTTCAAAGTCGATTTTTACCTATAACATAAGCCACCCAACTCTCAGTTCCCTTTGCAGATTAGGAGTTATAGTTTTTGTGACGCTTTGTCCGTTCTGTCAGTTAAAGTCCTTGCCTGACTGGATTGTCGCCTCAGACTTCTTTTCTATCTTTTCATTCTGATTCAGACCATGCTTTCTTCTATTCATAGTTTTAGGCCGTTGGCGTGGCCCTTCTGTGTGCTTTGGGCCGTTGGATTAGGATTGTCCAAATATCTTCTACATTATTCAGTGGATCGAAGTGATCTTTTTATACGTTGAGGGTTCTCTTCCTTTTTCACGGAAGAGTTTGATGGAGGAGGTTATTGAGCCTTCTGTGTTTTTAGTAGCCTGGTTTTGGACGAAGGTTTGTGAGGCATGGATGGTTTGTTGCAACTTGTTTGGAGGCGCGGATGGTCTGTTGCACGTGGCTTCGCCTCAGGATCCGTCTTGTGGGCTTGTGGGAAGTCTTGTGCAAATCTTGGATTATCTACCCTCAGTCCTTCCTTGGACTCTTGGTGCTTCTTTGAGTTGCACATGGAGTGGAGTGGAGGAGCCGCTGACTGAGGGTGGGAAGGCTGGAGGAGTGGAGTTGCTGGTCTTCCTTCCAGTGGGAGTTTGTCTCCCAGTGGCCGGCTTTTCACTTTCTTGCCCGAATGCTAGTGTTAGGCTTTCAGGCTTCTTGCCTTTGGTTTCTATATTTCTAATATAATTTTACGTCGTTGAATGAGGCCTTTTCAATGTATGAGCCATGGTATAACTCTTGAATGTTGTATTAGATGCTTCATGCACCGCTATATGTAATAAAATTTTATAATTATTTTATGCATATGATAAGTTAAACGTTTACAATAGTGAAAAGAATATTTGAA
>JANHAO010010824.1:0-17401 GCA_026873985.1 Saraca asoca | reverse complement strand
TAATTGAAAAGGTCTTTCGGTTGAGGAAGATCAAGTGGAGTAGACTTGAATTGCAGTTTCAATTCAAGTTAAACCACTTTAAAAATCATGTGCTTCAATTTTTTTTTAAGTTCTGGTTATTTTAGTTTATATCAATTCATAAATTCTGCTAAAATTGAATTCTTTTAATCACAAGAATTCATTATTTGATCAAAACTCAATTGATAAACAAACAAAGATTGTATACTAAGTTTCCAACGAGATAAGGGCAAGATCTGATTTGAATTTTGCATTTTAAATTTGCCTACCACTCTTTTAAATCTTTATATTACTTGAAGGGACCTGACACTACTAAAAGTAATTACTAAGTATTATAGCCAAAGAAAGAAGAATTACTTAAATTCTCCAAAAATGTTGCTGGGACCAGGAAGAATTTGATTGAAAAATATAATGCAGCTATGGAGTCAGCTAATAACAATTCAATGGAGATTACTGTAGTTGAGTCAGAAATTGTAGAATTTCAAGAAAAATTTCATTGACTTAAGGCAAATCAATTGAATTTGGAAGATGTGGTTAAATCAACTAGTGAAAATACAACCCAATTTGCCAAGAAAGTTAGAGATGTTTTGATTCATCTTAAGACAACTACAGCATAAGTGCATGAAGCTAGTGTTGCTTACAAGATAGCATAGTCGTAGAAGAGGATGACGACTCGGTAGTGGAGGGAACTCAAATCTACCTTTCACTCAAACTTTAAGAAAATTTTCATCTCTTCTTAACTAGTGTTGTAACTTTTATTTTTGATTACTAATGTGCACTTCATAGATGCTTGGTTTATACGTTTTTAAATATTTACCATTTATAATTTTGATAATATTTTCATTTACATCATTTATTTTGTAACTATTTCAGTCGAATGTATGCATGACTTAAATGGCCCTTCCTATTGTGGGATCCATTTACCATATCTTGACATTTTCTGCATTGGTAGTATGACTTTCTAGACTAATTGGCCAACGTCTAATTTTTTTCACTTTCAAGCACTTATTGTAAGACTTAACCGATTTTTCTTTGTTATGGATTAAATTATTTAAAGCTTGCCGCCTACTTTCATCTAAATCTTCTAATTGTTAAGCATTAAACCATTGTAATTAGCCCCAGATAGTTGTTTTTTCCTTTGAACACTTACAGATTGAACTATCACTTTGACTAGAATAACAACATCATGACTAAACACTAGCTTATATGGTGTAAACCTCATTGACTCTTTAGGAGTACTTGTTATAGCCCACAAGGCATTATGAAACATCATATGTCATTTTTTTGGATACTAATCGACATGGTTTTTAATCATATTTATGATCACCTTGTTTGTAGCTTCCACTTACGCATAATAGAGTGTCAAAATTAATATTTTAATTCCCCCCGATTCAATGGACTCTTTAATTTGTTAACCTATGAACACTGTTCCATGATCTGTAGTAATCATTTTTGGTAAACAAATTGACAAACCACATGACTTTCAAGAAAATCAATTACATCAAGATTGTTTTACTTCTTTGAACATAATAACTTTGATCTATTTAGTGAAATAATTTATAGTCATTAAAATAAAATGATGCCCTTAAGAGAATAGTGGGTATATTTTCTCGATTATACCTTTGCCCAACCTCTAAATGGCCATGGTTTTATTATGTAATTAAGTTCAATTGTTGGTATTCTCTAAATTGGCCCATGTTTTTTACATTCTTCATATCCCTTGGCATAATCAATGCAATCTTTAATCATTTTATATGAATAAAAAAATCTCATCGAATAAGAATCCACTTCATTTTGACCCTAGCTTGATATACACCACAAATCCCTTCATGTAATGCTGTTAATGTTTCTTTATGATCCAAGCATTTTAATAATTGTCTTTCAAAATCTTTTTTTGTGAAGAAACCCATCTACTAATATAAATTTGATGATCTTTACTCTAATATTTTAACAAATTGATAGTGAAGGATTCGACAAATAATTTACAGTAAAGTTCTCCAATCTAATGGTGCAGTGCTGGTTTTATTACAAAACACTTCTTGAGTTTCGATAGTTTTTAGCAAAGCATGTTATTGAATTAACTTGGCAAATTTTTCCTTATCAATCTTGTACCCAGAGACAATTTGAACCAATCCGTTGGCCTTTTCATTTTTCCACCTTAGCACATGTTTTATAATTGCATCTTCAAATTTTTTCAAAAGTTTGAATGTGATTGCCAAATACTTTATTATTCTTGCATTTAAACATTTATACTCTTGAGAAATTTATTTTATGACTAATTGTGAATTACCATAAATTTCAACACATCTTGCTCCTTGATCTAGTAAAATCTCTAAACCAATTATTAATCCTCAGTATTCAGCTTCATTAATAGAGCATTTTTTTTTATCTAAAGTAAATAAAATTTGATTAGTTTCTTTTTTAGTGTGGTGATTAATACCCCTACACCCAAACCATTTTTATGACAAAAACAATTGAAATATAACTTCCAAGGTTTTATACCAACATAGTTAGTTGTCTCTTCATGATGCTCGACTATAAAATTAGCAATTGCATATCCCTTGACAGACTTTTATGGGTAGTATTGTAAGAAAAATCCTATTAAACTCGATGCCTATTTTCCAAGTTATCCGTGAATGAAAAATTTCAACAACATATATTTTAGAATATCAATTTTTGCAATAATATACACATTAGTCAGCAACAAATAATAACATAACTTTGCACAAGAATAATACAAAGACAAGCATAACATTTCCAGTGCTGAATATTCTTGTTCTATAGAATTTAAAACCCTTGAAAGATAAAAGATAGCCCTTTCTAAACCTATTTCATTATCTTGGGCTAGAAAACATCCAATTATATTATCAAAAGCTGAAATATAAAGTTTAAGTGACTTTCTTGATATTGGAGATGACATTACTGGGGGTGACATTGAATACCATTTGATGTCTTCAAATACTTATTGTTGATACTCCTTCAAACAAAATTTCTCTTCTTCCTTCAATTTCAACAAAAGGTGAAAACATTTTTGTTCAACTAGATAAATTAGAAATAAAATGTTGAAGGAAATTCACCTTGTCCAGAAAGCTTTGCAATTCTTTCTTGTTTATTGGAGTAATAGTCTCTAGAATCGCTTTGGCCTTGTTTTTGTCAACTTTAGTCCTCTTTTGGTGACCAAAAATCCTAAGAAATTACCTATAAAAACACCAAATACATATTTTAAAGGGTTCATCTTGAGATTGTTTCAATGCATCTATTCACAGGCTTGGATCAAATTTGTGATGTGCTCTTCATGAGATTTGGCTATGATTACTACATCATCAATGCACACTTGTATTGTTTTGTCGATTAAGTCTTGAAAAATTGTGCTTATAGCCCTTTGATAAGTTGTTCATGCATTCTTCAAATCGAAAGGCATCACCACCCATTTGAAGGTTCCTATTTCTCCAATACATTTGAAAACTATTTTCGATGCATCATCCTCTACAATGAAACTTGATTATACCCCATGTTTCCATCTATGAAGTTAACAACAATGTGCCCTAAAGTTGAATTAATTAACATGTCGGCTATTGGCATAGGGTATTCATCCTTCAGAATTACATCATTCAAATTTTTGAAGTTGATAGACGCTCTAAATTTTCCATTTTTCTTCATCATTGAAACCACATTTGAAATTCATTCAACATATCTGGTGATTTGGATGAAATTGGCTTTTAATAGCTTTTCAATCTCTTCTTTGATTTTACAAATAATATCAAGAGCAAAATGCTTAAGAGCTTGTTTATGTGGTCAGAATCCTTCCTTAATTGACAATTTGTGTTCAACTAAATCTTGCCTTAAACCTAACATTTCCTTATAATTTCATGCAAAACAATCTATGTATTCCTTCAGTACTTGAATTACTCTCATTTTTTCAACTTTAGGTAAAAGTGCACTGATGTAAGTCAGCCTTTTTCATCTTCAATTCCCAAATTCAATTCCTCTAAAGGATCTCGGAATTCAATTTTCTTTTCTTTGTTTCTGAAAGGTGAATCAAGAAATCCAAGTGGATTGTCATAATAAATACAATCTGCTAGAACCATTGCTTCCTTTTGCTTGACTATGTAGGCTAATAGTTAAGCTGAATGCTTTTGCATATCATTCATTATTTTCATAGGATAAACTTGAGTCTATGACCTTTAGGATTATACAGAATCCTAAAGAATTTAGAATGCAAATGTTGACTTCTTCTGGGTCAAAGTCACCTTCAATTGTTAAGGGTTTGATGTAAGGATTGTAAATTTCAAATTCAGCATTACATTGCTAAATATAACAAGGACTGCCATAAGCCAAGACACATTCTAATCGATTATCGTCAATCCATCTTACTAACCTCTAATTAATAGTCGAGGGTATTGAACTAGTTGTGTGGATCCAATCTTGTCATAATAGCAAGTTATAACTTGACGTAGATAAAACTATTATAAAATAAGTTTTTCAGAACTAACCTTCAAATCAACTAGCACTACTCTTTCTGACATTGATATCCTCCCATTAAAATTTAACATCGCAATCTTTGACGGCACCAAATCTTTAGTAGGCTTTTCGTGCTCGACAAAAATTGATCTTGGCATTAAATTCACAAAAGTGCCACTATCGACCAAAATGCAATTTATTGGTTGGCCATCGACATGTGCTTTTATATGTAAAGGTCACAAATGACTTCTAATTTGCTCTATTGGTCTCTCAAAGAAAGCACATGCGTTCTCTTCTAAAATGACTATTTCATTACAATCATTTTCATAATAGAATCATCAGTTAAATCTTGTTCACAACTTATAGAAAAATCATTTGGCAAAACACATATCATGTCAATATCCATTTTCTAATCTTTAGTTTTTAAAATATTTTGCTGAGTCCATCTTCTCATCCACTTGCTTAGTGCCACTTACCTTTTTAGGGCCTGATAGACTGATTAAAATATCGACCCATTTTTTTTGCCTCCTTCTAAAAGTAGCTTGTCTTCGCATTCAACGCTTTTGAGTCTTTGTTGAAGTTAGAGGTTAATAATTAAGGTTGTACCATTTGTTCCACCCTTTCAGAATTCTAGGCTTCCACATTTGTTTTTTACTTGGTTGTGGTTCATTAGTTACCTACTTTTTCTTCGACATGTCTCCTCTAGGTACTTAAGTTTGGTCAAAATAATTTTTCTCTCTTTGGTTCAACTGATTTCGGTAATCAAAGTTGATTTTTTTTAAAGAATGAATTTTCTTTTATATCCCCTTTTCTTTTGACTTCTCTTATTTCTCTTTCTTTTTGTCTTTCTTTCGGACAATTATACCTCTTTGCATAGCCAAAGTAGTCTTTTTAGCCTTTTCTTTTTTCCTTAGGGTATGTTCTATCACGTTCCCTTAATTAGCAAGTAAGACTCTTACCTCATCGTAATATTTTTCATATCTAGGACACATTTTTATTATCCCACCTTGAAAATCAATCCTTTTGAAGAATTCTAAATACTCACCTTTCTTTGGGTAAGTTTAAGGTATGGAAGGTGCATCTAAAGTGTCATTATATGCATTGATGGTTACCACATTCACCTCAATTAAGTTCACTTCGCTTGACTATGAGGGTTTGGCTTAATTTGTACTTGTTAGGAAAGGATTTTTGTCAACTATCATTTCTTTTTCTTTATCAAAAAATCAAAGGTGTCCTTGCTTTATAGCCTTTTCAATCATGTCCTTGAAATGCACATAGTTGTTAGTAGTATGGTCAAACTATTATGATACTTACAATATTTTTCATCTTTGACTTCTTCCTTAGTCAAAATTTTATGGCCATTAAACAATTTTATTTGCTTATCTTTTAACAAGATGTTAAAAATTTGATTTGCCTTATTTATGTCAAAAGAATAATTTTTTTTGTTCATGTCATCCATTTTATCTTTAATTTCATAATTTTTTAATAAGGGACAAGCATATGGAGGGCCAGGTTTTAATTCAGCTAATTTATTTCATTTTCATCCTCCATTAATTCTTCTTCAACATAGGCTACTTTTTTTTTTTTTTTTGTAAATGGAAATTTCTTCATTTTCTTGTCTTTTTTTTATGCAATTATTTGATGTGCCCACTTTTTTGGCCAATTGAAATATATCTATCATA
The DNA here is from genome assembly GCA_026873985.1 of Saraca asoca. NCBI lineage: Eukaryota > Viridiplantae > Streptophyta > Magnoliopsida > Fabales > Fabaceae > Saraca > Saraca asoca. Next base: position 11,240 of record JANHAO010010824.1, on the reverse strand, counting down.
TGCTGATTGACAAGTTTTTTTTTGAATCATAAAGTCGAAACCTATCGTAGCAGTTTTAACCATCTCAAATTCTACTGTATAAGTAAAGCAACGACTTCTATCTTGTTGAAACTTGGATAGGTAATTATTAGCACTTTCTATTGACAACTTTTTTATATTCAATAAATCGATTAGATAAATCTTCATTTCACCTCTGTCAAAATTGATCGTGAAACAATTTTTCTAACTATGCCCAAGAATGCATAGAGTTTGGTGATAATCCTGGATACCAAGCAAAACAATTTTGGTGAGGGATAAAGGAAAAATCTTCATTTTTAAATGTACATTTCCTGTCAATTCTTGACACTTTGCAATAAATCTAGCTATATGTCAATTGCCGATTGATTATCTTCATTAGAAAATGTAAATTTCGGCAATTAAAAACCTCTATGGGGTTTTATTTGATTTATCCATTCTAGAAATGTGATCTTATAATTAGGATAAGAACTGTACCTTCCTAATTGGTTCAATAGTTGTTTGACTAGGAGTCAGATGTTTTATTTCGATCTTTATAGAAGAATTTGATTATGATTTAGGTTTATAACGATCCACGTGTAATCATTTATTTGACTATCATTTTGAGTTCTTTCTTCTGCACATCAAAGTACTCTAAATCGACCATACTATGGTCATCCCATTTTAGGCTCTTCATTTTCAACGTTCTCATACCCTATTTCATCATTATGATTATGATTATTGTTATCAATATTTCGACCATTTTTATTATTCTTTGTTGACTCAAGGCATTGCTTTATAGCATTGGTCAAAGTATGGTCACAATCTATTGCGATATTATGTGGACCATGTCATGATTATTTTCATCCATCTACTGTCAAAAAATAGCATTTCAGGGATTATGCTAGATGGATTTCCTTGATAATTTTGGTCCATTTTTGGGAAATACGGCTTACCATAAAGCATTAGCTCCCCAAGTACTAGTTCATAATTATCCTATGGTTTATTTCGATCAGCTAAATTGTTATTGTTATTATTATTTCACTTTCTATTCAGTGTTTCCTATCAATTCCTTCTATTTTGGTTATAGTTTTGGTTGTTTCTTTGTGTATTATTTTGATTATTTTGGTTATTAACAACCACATGTTTAGTAGAACCAGTAATATTATCAGTATTTTCATTTTTGATAGGCCTCTCCTCATTTTGAGGGCCATTTTGTGAATTTGTAATAAATATATTTTCAAAGTTACCTAACAAAATAGTACCACTTCTAAGGATCATACAAGATCAAGATCTAAAAATACCTTAACTGTGTCCCACTGGACATGTTAATTTGTTTCGAGTCAAATTTTACAGGTTGGAAAGCTTCGATTCCAAGATAGATCCTTTGTAGCAAATGGGCGAGATTTTGATCTTCTGAAATCTGCAGATGAAGCAATACAATTGAAACAATAAAGTATATAAAGATTCCATTCTAGATAGTTGTAGATCATATAAAAATGAGCAATAATGATGGCTGAGATTACAAGTATGTGAAGGGATTCTTACAAACTAAAAGAATCAGCAGAGTACTGAATTATGTAATAGAGCGCTGTAAAGAGTACATGATATGCTTTGGTAAGTTGAGTGGTTATGAAAGAGATGATACCTCATTAGTGCATTGGTGAATTATTTATAAGGAACATGAGAATTGTTCAAGAAAACTGGTCCTTAAAAAAATCGACTTGTGCCCTAAAAAATCAAAAGATAAAATTTAAAATAAAGACAACAAGATAACTATAAGGTAATTTTTCATTATATATTTGACATGTGCATTTACTTCAATTATATTTGTTAACCACTGCAACTTCTACGTTGATCAATCCAATTTGTTTCTACTTCAATATAGTTGACCTATACAAAAAATGGCTAGTTAACACACATACAATAAGTAATAATATTAAAAATTTAGTATTACAATAAAATTAGAAAAAAATGTTAATTAATAAACGATAGATTTAACTTATGATCTGTATATAATATAAATTATAATATAATTGATTATATAACGTGCTAATGTGGTCGAGCTTCCGTTCCCTAGAGTGTTGAAGTCTTCAAATGGTTTGCTTTCTATAAATGGCCTTTGCGCACATTCCAGACTTGACCTTTATCATTCTCCAGACAATGAAAGGTTGCCTACTCAGATATTTGCCATTTTGTTGGCTTTGAAAGCCACTTCAGAGATTAGTAACCACTCCCCAAAATTGACTGCAAGAAGTATTCCAAATCAACATATATCCTTCAATAGATTTTAAATTTAAATGGATCCAACGTACATGAATGATTAATGACACCGGTCATGATTAATTTCAAATTTGTCGGGACATTTAAGGGTGTGTTTGGATGTAGTGTTTGAAAATCCATGCAATTGATTGAGGATTTCAGCAAAAATAGAGATAATTATGTAACCGTGAACCTTATAAAGTTATTAAAACAAAACCATATGATATTATCATTATATACAAGTATGATGAAAGAGTAATTAATTGCTTAAAAAAAATTTAAAACAATACTACTGTCATCTTACAAAAAGAGTAAATTATTCAAAATTTAGAAATGTTGATATCCTACAATAGTCAATTTAAGATAACTTTGCTTAAATATAAATACATTTATCTAATAAGAAATATCGTTAATTAGTCCTTGCATGGAATGAAATATAATGTTTGGACAAAAATCTTGATACACGATATATACGCAACGCGTGAAAGTGAATTGTGCTAGCTTCTATATCCCCATAAATGTTAATGACGGTGATCTCCTGCATGCACTGCTGCACTTATTAATTATAAAAAGTTGAGCTTACAAATACAATATCCATGTAGAAATGTAAGTATCAGCTATGTTGTTCAAGAAACATAAACAACACGCAAGAGAATTCTGTTTTGGATTCATGCATGCATAGATAATCTTGGGTTCAATTCGAACATTGAATCTTCCCCTTTCACACTTTCTTCTCATGTCTTAGTCTTATACAAATGAATTAAATAATCAAAAACCGATTTATAAGAATCCTCATTGATCTGAATGATTGGTTCATAAATAATTTGTTTAGTGATTTGGTAGCTTTCTTCATGGTCCATGCCATTTTATGTATATATTAAGATAGAAGTAGGCGTTTGTTAGAAGAAAGTAATCAGATTGCTCAAAGAACATGAACTATGTGGCTGCATGGCTTTGACCTTGGACGCTCTCTGTGTTTGTTTTTGGTGCTAATGAACCAGCCAATCAGCCACCCAGACTGCTGTGCGCAACCACCTGTTGCATTCATAATTATTCATATCATCGTTTCAGTTAGATACTCCAAACAAACAAAGAAACCCAACAAGAACAATGCTAAAACTCGAATCTTCCGGCATCGCAATAACCTCCAGAATTAATGAATATATACGTTTTCTTTCTTTTTCCTTTTTAAACTTTAGGAGACGACAAATATTTCTAGGTTACATACAAAAAAAAAAAAAACCACAATGCTAATATCGAGTTGTCAGCATAAAGATAATGCATTAACATCTATATATATATAATTTAATTATGCATGACAAGGGACAAAAATAATTGTGTAATTATAAAATTTATTATTAGCTAAACGATGTTTTCATGACGACACTATAAATAATTAAGTAATCTAAAACTCATCCTGCTAACTAGAGCGGTATATTTAAAACAGGGAGGCCAATTAAATTTACGATATCACAGTCAAACTTATTCTATTTCTATTTTAATATGAGGAATACGAAATATACACAACTCATCCTGGCTTGAGATATACTAGCAGCGTGTAAATGGCAACGGCATACACGTAATTGCCCTAGATCGCTGTCATACCTAAAAGATATTACAACTGGAAATAAACTACATGGTTTTAAAGAAAACTTGGAATCTTAAGAATAAGGTGATTTTTTGGGGGTCTGCGTATTATCTATTCCCCACTATTCGTGAACTGACTTTGATTTCAAAATCGTATGTAAGACATTTTCTCAAATTTAGGCCAAATGAAATATGGTCAAAGACAAAACAAGTCAAAGGAAGGTGAAAGGAGATCTATTATGAACCCTCCAAATGCTTAAATCAGTAGTTGTTCTAAAATAAGAAATGAAGAAGATAATGATGTAGTTGTTTTAAGATAAGAGATGAAGAAGATAATGATGTAGAGTATACCTGAATATTTATAGTATAGAAGGTGAGATTGTATAATTGTGATTTGATCTTGATAGTCACCAAATAAGAATGGATAGATATTAGAGGGGTTGGTATATTTTTTTATAGTTATCATTAATATATTGATCAAAGAATAGCACCAGCTGAGATGGGGGAGTAAAAATGATAAAGGCAAAACTTGCACACCAATTTGGTATGTTACTTTAGCTATCTACAATGATAAGGGAGAAGATCTACAATGATAAGGGAGAACAATTTTGATAACTATATTTTTTTACAATAGAAATGCACAGTAAGTAAAATCACATAATTTGAAGTTAGCAACATCATAAATGTAATAAAATTTTTGTAATAATTAACTATGAGAACCACACATACATGAAAACTATTGAAGGAAAACTTCTCTAAGTGAGAGCTAAACTTTTTAGCGAGAGTTGTCTCCTACACACCAACATATTTATGCTGTCTTCGCTGTATCAACAATCTCAAAATATAATTTTCCTTAGATTATTGTGGGTGTCATTTTCAACCTTCCTTTGGTTACAAACTAGTCTTTCTTTACTCTTTTCACAAAAAGATACAAGTTCACTTTACTAATCTTATTCCAAGTTATCATCTTTTACCACAAAATGTCAATATACTGGAACATGGGTTGGTCTAAGAGTAGTTCAAACTTAGATGACAACACAGAAAGGGTCTAAGATGACATGCAAGAAGCTTTTCACTCCAGAGTACACAGGGGCTCAATGCAACAGCTTTGCAAGAAAGTAGAAGAAGATGGAATTATTGTCTGATTGCTTATTTAGATGATGATGGAACATATTCCACAAGGAGTTTGAAAGCCATTCTTTGAGCTACATGTCACATGAGAGCTTCTTTCTAGGTTATAGGGAGACATGGACAGTTCTATGCTATGTTTTTTCAGCATCATACAGATTAAGAATACATTCTTGCTAATGGTCCTTGGACTATGCAAGGGACTCTCTTGTTGTAGATAGATGGAGGCCAAAGACTAGACTTGGAGGCTTGCAAGTACTTTCCATATCTATCTGGATTTAGATATGGGGTCTCTCTTTGGAACACCAGACCATTAATCTTGGACAATACTTAGGCTCTATGATTGGATTGGTTTAGTGGTTGGATTGGCCCTTTGATTATCCTCAAAATCTATGATTTTTGTGGCTTAAGGTTAAAATTGATTTGCATGCACCATTACTTAAGGGATTCATGCTTAAATTGGATGATGATAGCACTATATGGCTATAATGCAAATAAGAAAGGGCTTTTATGTCATGTTTTGCATGTGGTAGAATTGGCCACAAAGCTTAAGTGTGCACTTGGAGTAGACATCAAGTAGCAATAGCTTTATAGCACCAAATGGATAGAATTAGAGATATCTATGAAGTAGGGGTTGGAGAGGATTTTACTGAATTTCATTTTGTGGGAGATGCCTGGGCCTTTGCTTCTCACCTATCTAGAAAAACCTTAAAAGTATGTCTTGTGTTTGAGAATAGGGAATATCAATACTATCCTTATGACATGTAAAAAGTTGGCTTTCATAATGGTCCTTCAGACTATACTATACCTCTACAACATGATCCATCTTCCCCAGTAACCCCAGAATACCTGTCGGAGGATGATTTAAGCTCCGATGAAGATTGCCTAGTGGAAGAACCTCCACAAACCCTAGAACCAATAAATGAAAATAGGTCTCCATCACAAGACCCACCAAATGTGAACAGGGATAATATGAATAATTATGCTCTCTATATACCTATGGTGGAGTTTAATTTTGATGAGGACTTCATGTTAGGAAATCTACAAACTCTAAGAGAAATACAATTTCCAAATGGTGTCTCAGGCCTTACTAATGCCAAGTGTTGTTTTCCTTTAAATCCTATGGATGAGGTAGAATCTAGCAATGCTAGTACTATAAGATAACAATCAATGCTCTTTAAGAGTGGAATGTATAATAAGGATTTTATTGTTCAAAATTAGCCTTGTGGTGTAGGCTTGGATGATACCCATGCTGGGACAATTTTAAATGCTACATTTACAGATCATGCAATCTAGAGGGTAGACTCTCAATTATACTTATATTTGCAGACAGATCAACAGTTAAGTCCACTGACAGAATCCTTACTTATTGAAGACTTAAATATCCATGCATCATTGAATGCACAAGTATCTGATACTTCTGATTTAGGACCACCCACAAATTGAATTCACATTCTTATCATAGTTATAGGTCAGCTTTAGAACTTGAATACTCAATTAACATCACTTTTACCACTATTGAATCCAATATGAGAGGAAGTATCCACCTAAGATCATCTATTTGGAAAGAAAACCCTTAATCAAATGCTAGTTGCATGGTTACAGAATACTATGGCACTAAGGTAGGTTTTAGTACTTTTCATTACTTACCTTGATAGATGACATGCAAGGTCAACTTTGGTACAAACTGCTATGCATAGCATACCTTATTTGCACGCTAAGTAAAATACTATTATCCATGTGCCCCCTCATTTTCACAACAAATTTTACTTAATCCTCTTAATTGGTACTTTGCACTCTAATTGTTGCTATCTTATATGACTATTATTGATCTAAAGCATGCTTATATTCAAGACTAGATGAAAGTTCATTCTCTTAGGGTAACTAAACCCAGGGAATTTGCAAGAAGAAGAAATGATTATTAGTATTTTACTTCCAAAAAGAGGAAACTTGTTATTGTTGATACTTGATGATCCAATCCTCATTGATGGCATACCAGTCAACTTTTCCTTACCAATCATCTCCTTTCCTAAGAAAGAAGAAGAGAGCATTGTGTTAGAAGTTTCCCCCAAGATTTGTAGAAGTTTTGGATGATTTAATCTCTAAATTGGAGGCATTTCATCTTAGGTTCTAGGAAGCCGTCCCAAAACAGCTTTCTCAGCAACAATGAAGCTCATGGCCTATAATTGTCAAAGGTTAGGCTACCCTTCAACAATTCAAAAACTTAAGCAGCTTGTGAAACAACACCAACGTTCTCTTTTGTTTTTGTTATAAACAAAGCAACCAAACACTTATTCCATATCCATGGTTAAAAATCTTGGTTTTGATGACTATATTGTAATGAGTTCGAATGGTCAAAGTAGGGGTTTGATTTTAACATGGATAGCAAACCTTAAGGTAACAATAGTGGATAAATCATGGATAAATCAAAGCACTAGATATATGTTTGGGCCAATAAAGTAGATAACCTATAATTCTTGCTCATATGAGTCTATGGTCCTTCTTAATATCATAACATGCATCTTTTGTGAGAATTTATGCAGAATTAGGGTAGTTAACAACTCCCTTGGCTTTTAATGGGAAATTTTAATCAAATTTTGTAATAGCATGATAAACTTAGATAAAATCCTGATCTCAAAAGGGCTTATTAATTTCTAATTGCCAATGTCCAAGTGGATTAGTTGACCTTCAGCCTGAAGGACTTTGGTATACATGGACAAATTGTAGGGAGGGGAATCAAATTGTATGAGAAAGACATGATAGAATGCTTTGTAATGATAAAAGGCTTAGTATTTTCCCTTATTCTAAAGTGCAAGCCTTTTTATTGTATGCCTCTGATCGTGTACCTATAGTATTAACCACTTAAAGAAATAAATATTTCAAAAACACACTTTTCAGTTTCAAAACTTCTAGATTACTTATCCAAATTGTGCTCTAATCATAAAACAAGTCTAACTGACTCCTTCTAATGGGTCATTGGCTTGTCAAATAATTAACAAATTGAAGATAACTTAAGTTAAACTCATGCAATGGATAAGGAGCAATTTGGCCAAATTCACATCAATATCAAAAACCTTGACCAAACATTCACCTAATGCAATAAGATCCAAAATCAGAAAATATGTTGAATTAGAAAAATATCTTAAAACTCAGCTTAACTATCTGTTGCAATGCTAACAAAGTGTTTAGGCTAAAAAAGCTAAACAATTATAACTTTTGAATGGTGATCGCAACAATGCTTATTTTCATACGGTTGTTTCTAGAAGAAGATCTAAACAGAAGATAACTAGAATAGTAGACTCACTTGGAAATTAGTATGAGAAGCAAGAAGAAATAAAAAGGGTGGTTATAGATCATTTCAAAGAATTGTATGCAGTACCTACCACTTAGTCAAATCAAATGCTTAACTTTAGTCCGTGAAATGTGCCTATCTTTTTTGCAGAGCATAAGCAACTTTTATCTGAACCCTTCACTCAAGAAGAAATTCATTAAGCCATGTTGCAAACCAGTCCAGATAATACTCTTAGGAAGAAGGGTTCAATGGTCATTTTTATCTTACTTATTGGGACATTTTTGGTAGGGATGGGGCTAATATGATTTTATCATTTTCAGATTGAGGCTATTTCCTTAAGGCTTTGAACCAAACTCTCATATGCTTAGTTCTAAAGGGAGAGATACGACGTGATTTTAGTCATTACAGATTAATTAGCCTTTGCAATGTGCTATACAAATTCATCACTAAGGCTTTGGTGCTCAAATTGTAGGCTACATTGGAAAAGATAATTACTTCATTTTAAAACGCATTTATAAAAGGCAAAACGATCATAACTAATGTGTTAATTGCTATAAAGGTCATGTAATATATGGCTAAATGTAAGAGTAGGCAAAAGTTTTGGATATCATTAAAAGTAGACTTCTATAAAGCTTAAGACAACACCTCTTGGAAGGTTATTTTAGCAGTGTTACAACATATGTAGTTTCCTCCACTTTGGATCCAAATAATTATGCAATGCATTGTCGTTGTTTCTTATAAAATTATTATGAATGGTGATGTTACAGACTCTTTTGTCCCTAGTAAAGGGCTAAGACAAGGGGATCCATTTTTCTCCTATGTCTTCATATTGTGTGCTAATATTTTATCTTTTATGATTTAGATAGCTAAATAACAATGCCAATTAACTGGCATTGTCCCATGTAGAAATGCCCTTAGGATCACCTATCTTTTTTATGTAGATGACTTGTTATGCTTTTTCAAGGCAAATGTTGTTAGTTGTAAAAAATTTAATAATATCTCCTCCACATGAGCTAATTTTTAAGGCCTCCACATGAATCCAAGTAAATTTGTCATGGTTTTTAGCCCAAATACCCCATGACAGATCAAAAGATTCTTAAGGAGTGGCCTACATGTTAAAGTCAAACCAAGATTTGGTAAGTACCTTGGTACCTATATTGATGAAAGCAACGATAAGAAAATAATAAGCCAAAAATTATTTCAAAAACTAACTAAAAAGCTCCCACTATAAAAAAAAATGCATGATTTTTGACCAAAAAATCCATTGGAAGTCATGAAAAATCCATAAAAAATTATTATTTTTTTTACGAATTTCCAATGAAAAATAATTGTTGGTGAAACCATGGCCAGAAAAATTTTCCATTGGAAATTTCAACGAAGTTTCAAGCAACAATTTTTTCATATGAATTTTTTTCCTCTTTTATCCATTAGAAATTTGTTGGGAAGCTATTGTAAATTTGTTAGGAAAGTTGTCAGAAATTTTTTCAAAAAATCCATTCAAAAAATATCGAAAATCTATCAAAAAAATCCTAAAAAATCAGTGGAAATCTGTCAAAAAAAGATATTTTTTTCAAAATTTTATTTGATATAATTTTTTGAAATAATTTTCAATTTTTTATTGACATAATTTTGATTAGTTTTAAAAAAATTAATTTTAATATTTTTAATTTTAATTTCTAAAAATTAATATTTAATCTATAAAAAAAATATAACGCACACGAATAGGTATAAATATATAAAATTGATAAAATAATTCATAAATTATATTATTTAAATCAATAATATATGAAATATATTATTAAAATAAAAATATAAAAATATAACTATAACCCAAGATTGTTGAAGAAGAACTAATCATCAGTCCTTGGTTCTCAAGTAATCTCTTACTGTTATGGTATCTAGGACTTCCGGCTAGTGGTGCTCAAACCATTAGCTGTAGGGGTGGCTGTAGTGGTGATGGATACATATAGGCAAGTGGTGGTTGGTAATAGGCAGGGGGCTGGTGGTAGTATGAATGAAGATGAGAAAGTGGTGTAGGTTGATTTTGCTGCTATTTTTAAGTCTATATAAGTTGCTCCATATAAGCGAAAATTACTTGTATTTGTTGCTACATATCAATCATAGTATGCATAAGCTGGTCCAATATAGCATATGACACATTTTCTGTGTGAGATGCAGTGGCCAATGCAACTGTTCCCAAGGTATCCTCCAACCTTAACCCCATAGACCTATCCTTTCTTAATCTTGCTGACGATGTCTAGCCATAAATCATGATCAGATGGCCTTGTCACATCACCAGTTGTGTCCCTAAAGCCCTCAAGACTTCTCTGTGTCTAAATTTGGGCCAAGTCCTCATTTCTTTTGTTAAAATTCTCTTACAAATTGAAACAATTAATTATTTATAATATTTTTACTACCAAATATATAATATGTTAATAACAAAAAAGCAAGTTAAGAGAAATTACTTATATAGGATTGTGTAGCTCGAGGCAAGACCCATTGGCCATCCTTGTTAGTATGGGTGCGGCGAAACAAGTTGTCCACTGGTGGCTCACCATAGTTTTACATATTTGTACAACATGAAAATTTTCATGGATAATATAGATTATGGTATGAATGTAACTACTACAATGTAAATGACATAAATAATTTTAAGTTAAAATAATGTTATCATGCATAGTAGATGCTTTAATACGGGGATTGATCCCTCTATGTACAGGGAAGAACCCTGTCCAGCTACATCTGAGGCCCTGTCCCTTCAATTCTTATGATACCATTTGATGTGAGGAGCTAACTTCATTGAAGCATACAACCTTTGCAAATCAGGGATTAAGGGCAGATAATATATTCTCTTGAATGAAATTTCTTTGCTATTCTGACTTGTTCTTTCTGCAAAACAAAATTAACTAGGATCTTCCTCTGCAAATCCCTCTCTTCTCAAGCAGTCTCTCAATGGGGCAAGATGCTCAGATAGACA
>JANHAO010010823.1:0-17383 GCA_026873985.1 Saraca asoca | reverse complement strand
TGAAGACTTGAATTTTATCTGTAATGCTATAGGTTGATCATTCACCTATAACTTTTCTTTGGGTGGCCCACTTGGACATTAGGTTATTCAACCTATTTATCAATTTAATTGAGTAGTCACAGTCTGGACAAATTCATTTTAAGTTATGTCATTTGCCCCCTCACCCCATGTTATACTGCAGAAAGGGCTTTTCTTATTCTACACCAGCTATTAACTAGCTGCCACCAACACTCATCATTACGCTTATATTTCTGAGGCGTATCGAGAGTTATAAATGTTGAGGATTGCCATTTGATTCGTTCATCTTGACACCTCATAGCCATTAGATCTCTGTGCTCTTGCTTTAAATATTGGGGCAAAATTTTCAAAAACATTTTTGTGTCCTTAATGTTTCTATCCTTACCTTTTCGTTTCCTTCTCCTTCAATGCTTTTCTAGTGATCTTTGGCATTCTCCAATCCTTCTATAGCTTCTTCGTCTTCTTAGGTATGTCCTTTACTCAAGCCTCTTCTAGAATTTTCTTGCTTTTTCACAAGAATTAAACTTGTCAAGGTTATTATCCCTCTTTAGCTTTATTATTCCTAATGCCACCATTACCCAATGAATTTTTTGATTTCTCGATTGAGGCTTTCCAATGAGATCATTTTGTAGCATCGTGATTTGTGCTTGTCTTTTGGCCTATCATTTCTAAAAAACTATTGACTTTCCAACTTTCTGCCTTTCAAGCGCTATTGCCTCTATTTTTGCCTTTCCCTCTTTCTTCGAGCTGCTATTATTTACTTTCTTTTCTCCTTATCAATTGGCCTAATTTTTCTATTTCTTGTTTGATTTGTGAAGGTGGTCTTAACTTTCAATGTTTTTCTTTTGAAATTATCATCTGTCAATTTGCCCATCCATTTTGAGCAATCATAGTCAAATTATCTCAAGATAAAAATGATGCAGCATCAAACGACCTCCTCTCATGAATGGTGAAATTTAGATGTTATCCTAGAGTTGGAGAAAATTAACATAAGTGACCAATTCATCGAAGGAATTTCATTTCAAGATGTTGAGGTCGATGAACAAACATGAAATTATGATACAACTTCACTTGTCATGTTTTTATAAGGGTGCTCTTGATCCCCTCCATGTTTCCCCACCTTTCTCTATATTTCAGAAAGATGTTCTTCACGCCCTTAACATATGTCTTTCCTAACTTACTTAGAATGCTTGGGTTTTCTTGCTTTGCTTCAAAGTGCTAAGTATTCAATTGTGTTTCAATCCTAACATAGCATCATTTATTTCTTCACCTATTCTTAACAAAAACTTGGAGGTTGGATCCATTTTATCCAACTAACTGATAAACTTCATAGAGAATATGCTTACTGGTGTTTGAACCTAAAAGCAGTCTTTCTTCAAGGTTTGTATGGTTAAAGGTTTTCACCCTTTTTTCCTTCAAGATGGGGAGTATCTTTACCCTGTGAAATGGATTGTTAGAGTTGTCCATTTGAAGAGTTTCCTGGTGATGAGCAAGATCTCATTGTTCGCCTTTTGGCCCTAGGATTGTTTGATACCCAGTTTGCTTTTTGTATGTACTTCTACATTGTGTTTTTGCTATTTTCATACTTGTACTTATTAATTTAATATTTTCTTTTCAATTTCTTGGTAGACTAAAGTTCTTTAGATCCACCAATTGGGAATGGACCTCAAACTTTTGGAAGAGATCTATATCTGGGTCTTGGTTAAGAAAAAGCTCATTGTCCTTCCCGTAGCCTAGATTGAGGCCTCTACTTCGAAGTTAAGCTCTAAGGTAACAAGTAGCCTATCATTTCCTAGTTGCTTGAAATCTCCCCTAGTCATGCTAAGACTTTACCTTCCTATAAATGCAAGGCCCTATCTAGCAATCCCTCAAAAAGTAAGGGAACCAGCTCTTTCTCTAACATCTTTACTCCCTTTTTCAAAATAATAATAATAATAATAATAATAATAAAGATCGAAGCCTAACTTGAGCTCACATCAGTTGACACTTCTGAAGGAAGCAATTATGATTTTGATATCATAGATAGTTTATGGTACAAAGATATGAATTATGACTCCTTCTTATGGATTAAGCTACTTTCTAGGTCGACTAGGATCAGAATGAAGCTTTCATGAAAGATCCTGGCCCTATTAGGCTCCTAAAGTCTTCAACTGCCCAAATAATTTGTTCAATTGCTTATATTCTCTCCACCATTTTTGCTTTGGCTCAAGTGGAGAAGGAGCACTTTGAAAACAACCCAAGCATCTTGGAAGGCTTGAGAAAGGATATAGAGGTTAAGTCTAAAGAGTTAATTGATGGCGATAGGAGTATCCAAAACCTCAACAACTGTATTGCTAAATTGGTAAAGGAGAGAGATGTCTTATCAGCAAAAAATGAAGAATCCAATGGGCTACTTTCTCAGAAAGACAAGGAGCTTGCGACTAAATAGACAGGGAGAAAGGATGACCAGGCAGCCTTTATTACAAAGGAAAAAAAGCTTTGTGAAGAGATTCAAAAGGCTGAGGAGCTTAGTTATCCCATGTTTCAAGATGGGTCTGAGTAGGCCATTCAGTAGATCAAATACTTCAATTCAAATTTGTCGACGGATATTTCGAAGATTGACAAGGATAAGTCCTTGGAAACTATTTTGAAAGAGCTTGACCAAGTTTAACTATCTATACTTCAAATATTTTGAATATTTTTGTGGTGTAACCCATCTTGGTCTCTCGACCTTATCTTGAATATCAATATATTATCTTTAACTACTTGTATATGGATGCTCCCCTTGTTTTACATTAACCTTTCTTTTATTTCTTGGCTTCCAATGGCACACTTGTCATGTGTTGGATGTTTTTATGACATTTTATCTTTGGTGAAATTGCACTTATGAGCAAGTATTATGTTTTTGTTGTTGTTTGACCTTTAATGGGTTAGTTTTCTTTTACTATGTGAACTTTTGAGAGTCGAACGATTTTTTTACTTTTAACTTTTATGGGTCAAATAATTTTTTTTTACTTTTGACCTTCCAACGATCAATTGATATGACTTTTGGCCTTTAATGAGCCTTTCATCCTTGATTCAACCTTGCTTTTTAGCTAAACATGTTTTTATTTAAATGTTAAGGAATCAGTCAAATTTTATGATGAGGGATTGCCCAAAATTAAGGTATTGATTTGTTTTTTGAATGTTGAGGACTACTCGAGCTTAGAATGCTGAGGGGCTACCTAGGCGTAAGGTGCTAAAGGGTTACCCATGCTTAAGGTGTTGTGTGGCTACTCAGACTTAAATTATAAGATCTAATTAAGCCGAATGGCAAGGAATCCTCATTTTCATTCCATATTTTGGCTATTTATTTACATGTTTTGTTAATTGGCTAGCTTCATATTTGTACATTGTAGGCTTTAAGGTGTGTTGCATTCCAAGTGCATGGGATGAGCTTCCCTTTCAATAATTTTAAGGTTGACATGCACCATTAGACATATTATCTTTTACTCTATAAGTGTCTTCTTATGATGCCACTAGCTTTCCTTTAACTTGTGCCTTTTATAGTTCGTTCATTCATCATACGACTAGTGCTCTTTTTGTGAATTATTTTTTCTTGACAATTTTATTAGTAATTTTGACTATTTTATGTTTGTATTGCTCATTACAGAGGTGAGCGATATACCTGACTTTTAGTAGCATATCCAGCTTTTCTCTTCTCCTTTCCTTGTTCTTTTCTTGCTACTAATGCTTTCTTCAATCAAAGTATTACACCAATTTAATAGGAAGCATAGCTTCACTCCCATAAACAATCATAAATGAGGTTTCCTTCATAGTGGAGTATGTAGTGGTTCTATAAGACCATAAACCATTTGGCAATTCCTCCACCCATTGTCCTTTAGTGTCGTTTATCACGACCCAAACTCTTAGTCATGACTGATATGAATATTAATCCCTGATTGATAATCAATAGCCATTAACTTGTTTCTATTATTCATTTCTACTCATACTTGCTTTGATATTTCTTACTTACATATACTTAAACCTGATTGATTAATAGAGGCATCATAAACTTATAGACAAAGAAAGAAATATTGATATATAAACAAGATTTTATAATGTACAAAGGCACTACCTAACCATGGCGCACGTCTGTTTAAACTTTTATTTAATAAGCCTTCAATAAGTACTTAATAGACATACACCTCCAAAGGACTTTCTATTTTAGTGGTATTTACATCAGTAACAACTTTCATGGAATTATTATCCATCCTTACTTTTCAGAGGTGGGTTAACAACAAATTCTTGAGAATTTAAAAAAAAAAATCCATAGAAGAATAAATTTGAGGCTCAATAAGATAAATCCATATCTTATATCATCAAAAAGCATAACTTATACTAGTATTAACAAACGCATCATAAAGATCCAATGGAGTAACCTCTGAGTAATATCACATTACATTATAGTTATCACATTATAAAGAACTATGATTTTTTCATGGCCTCAAGTCATCCTCATTAATCATTAGATGTTTAGATCCCATTAAATCTCTTTTTAAGATTTCTTAAAATAACAATCATAAATTATACTATTCACACAGCTTCAAGTCATCAGTAGCCATGTCACATAATCATGTCATATTTTATCAATTAGAATAACAATTCCAATAAATAAGTCATAAGCCACAGTTTTGCCTCATTATGTATTTCAATATCATGATATCATAGTTCAACATTCCATAAGATGACAAAACAGGCCAAAGCATATATATATATATATATATATATATAGCAATAAGTATAAATCTCCTTTTTACTCCGATCCAGCTATAAACCACTCGTCCCAATCTTTTCCCTCTGGACTTTTGCCTTATGCCACTCACTACCTTTAGAATGCGTAGATCCAGTTCATATAACCCATCTCATCAATCTCATCATTTCACATTTCATTCTCATCATTTGCTATCACATGTCTTATATGATGGTCCCAAAAAATATCAAGATCTTGCCCTATTTTATGTTTGTAAAATATGTATACTCTTTTTAAAGCGAGATTGGATTCCTATTTCACAGGGTCTATCAAAAAGACTCTATTGGATTATCAAGATAATATCAGAGTCACTGATGTAATTAAAAGTTTAATTATAGATTATTCAAATCAAATCAATTTAGCAATTAAAAAGAATTGTAGTTAGTTTAGAAATGTAGTGCAGCAGAATACCAAAATGTAGAATGTAGAAAAGATAAACAAGAACACCAGATTTTTAAAGTGATTCAACTTAAACTAAAAACAAAGTTTAAGTCTATATCTATTGGATCAATCTTTAACCAGATGACCACTTTTATTACTAAAAACCACAGGAATTGATTGGGCTTCTAAACATTCATTCTTGCACAAGACTACTAGGCTTTTGCTAACCTATATATACAATTGACACTACACCTTTAACTAATTGTAATCAACCTTACAAATAAAGAATATGCAAGGGAAGATCAACCTCTTCCTTGTATCTCCTATTCCTATCAACCTAGAAATTGTGAATTAAACTAAGAATTAAAAGTCAGGTATACAATACTAATAAATGAGATGAAGATCTCAATTAACCAATTGTGTTCTTCATAAATATGATCCAAGATTTTTAATCAAATGTGAATTGGAGAGGTAGAATTGGATCAGATGAAGCTTAAGGGTTCTCTCTATTTTCGCACTCAAAGTTTTAAAGAACTGATATGAAGTTATATGCTGCAATGAGAATTAAAGGGTATTTATAGATGTTGTAACTGAATTTTGAAAAATAACTAACTTTTAAGTCCTCAATCAATTCATAAATTGATTTGTAACAGTTACCAATTAATTAATCAATTAGTGAATCGATTCACTTTTGAAGATTATGAAGAAGTTCATGATTGAATCAATGCATGAAGCAATTTACCCTTTTATGTAAAATGACCATGAATTGATTGCCTAATTGATTCATACTATTTTCTAATGTTTCAATAAAAGCATTTTCAAAAAAATTTCTTCATGAATTGATTCGAGTACATTCCACAAGATTTTTATCATAGTAAAAAAATAATTTTTATAAAAATTCAACTTGTGAGAATGCATTGAAAACATACTTGAAAATATTTGATTTAACCTTATTTCATTTGATTTATTTCTACCTCAGTTTGTCTATTTTTAGAAATTTATTTAGATTAAAACTGATTAGAATACACTTACAAAAGATCATAGAAAAGTCAATAAAAACTAAGATTAATGCTGGATCTCATGATATCTTGAATGTTACTTAATTAGCTTACTAGGATTAATGCTAGATCTCTTGATATCTTGAATGTTACCTGATCAACTTTAAGTTTGTAAAATGAACAAATACTTAAAAACATGTAGTTAGATTATGACATTAAATAAAATTATTTTTCAATATCAAAATTGAAGAAGACATGATAGCAAGGCTAACTATCTCTCCTTTTTTTATGATGAAAAATAATTTTAGATAAACATCAAAATATACATACAATGAAAATTTTAAATGAGGGATTGAGGGTTACTACTTTACTCCCCCTTAAGTTTTTATTCTCCCTTATCTACTTTCCTTATCTAAAATCCCATCCTTCTCCCTCTTTTAGCACATCAAAAAGCAATAATGCCTTATCAAAGTGTAATAACAAGATTGAAAAATCAAATCATATAATAGGGGTAAAGGGATTAAAGGATAGTTCTTAGCTCAATTATGATATTAATCTCCCCCTGAAGTAATGATTCTACTTAATTTTAGACTTATTACATGAATCATTTTATTTTTGCATATTTCAAGTCTTGAATCGATTCAGGGAGTTTGAATAAGATACAAAGCAAATAAGCATAATCAAATACAAGACTTAAAATAAAAAATGCTATAAGTTGGTCATTTGAGATCATTTTCCAAACGGTCTGATATCTGTAATTCTTTTCGAATGAACATAAATCATTTTTCATCCAAAGGTTTTGTAAAAATATCAACTAGTTGAAATTCAGTTTGTACAAATTCAATAGAGATGTCACCTCTTTGAATATGATCCCTAATAAAATGATGTCTAATTTTAATGTGTTTTATTTTAGAATGCATTATAGGATTCTTAGTTAGGTTTATAGGAATCTAGTCAAATTCCAAGCCATAGTTTGATAGTTGTTGCTTCATCCAAAGGATTTGAGCACAACAACTCCTAATTGCAATGTATTCTACTTTAATAGTTGATAGTGAAAAACTATTTTACTTTTTTTAGGACCAAAAAACTAGAGAATGACCAATAAATTGGCATGCTCAACTAGTGCTCTTTCTATCAGTCCTACTACCTACATAGTCTGCATCTTAATAACTTATAAGACTACAAGTATTAGATTTATGATACCATAATCCTAGGTGTTTAGTCCCTACAAGATATCAAAAAATCTTTTTCACAGCTACAAGATGTGATTCTTTTAGCTATGTTTGATATCTAGTACAGAGACAAACACTTAGCATGATATCAGGTCTGCTTATAGTCAAATGGAGTAAGCTTTCTATCATACCTCTAAATAAAGCAAGGTCAACATATTTTCCTTTTACATCAGAATCTAGTTTAAAAGTTAGACTTATAGGGGTTCCAATAGATTTACAGTTATCAAACTTGAACCTTTTAAGCAATTCCACTGTGTACTTTGTCTGACTTAGGAATGTTCCATTTTTACATTGCTTGATTTGTAGTCCAAGAAAGAATGTTAACTCTCCTATCATAGATGTTTCGAACTCACTTTGCATTAACTCAAAAAATTCTCTACACAAGGAATCATTAGTAGAGCCAAAGATAATGCCATCAACATACACTTGAACAAGTAAAATATCTTTTCCTTTATCTTTTATGAAAAGCGTCTACTTTACCTTGTGTAAAGCCTTTTTGATTTTAAAAACTTACTTAATTTGTCATACCAAGCTCTAGGAGCCTGTTTAAGACCATATAAGGTTTTTTGAAGTTTGTAGATATATTCTAGATATAGGCGATCTTCAAAACTAGGAGGTTGTTGAACATACACCTCTTCCAGTATGTAACCTTTCAAAAATGCACTTTTCACATTCATTTGAAAAAGTTTAAAATTTCTTAAACAACAGTATGCCAATAACATCTTTATGGCTTCTAATCTAGCTACTAGTGTAAAGATTTCATCATAATTGTTGCTTTCCTCTTGATTATAACCTTTTGCAACTAAAGGGGCTTTATTTCTAATGATCACTCCATTTTCATCTGGTTTATTCCTTAAAATCCAACGTGTTCCTATAATAGTATAATCATCTGGTTTTGGCACAAGAGTTCAAACTTGATTTTTTTTAACTAATTTAACTCTTCATGCATTGCCAAAACCTAATTTTCAATTGCTAAAGCTTCATTAATATTTTTAGGTTTAACCTGAAATACAAATGCTAAGTGATTGCAAATATTCCTTAAATTGCTATGTGTTACTTATTGTGATGTTTCTCCAATGATTTGATCCTTTGGATGGCTTTGCATAAACTTCCATTGTTTTGGTGTGTAGGGTTCTAAGATGTCCAATTTAGCAATGTCATCCTCTTTTTTATCTGCATTTGTTTTCTCTGATTGATCTCTTTGCTGGTTTAAATTTAAGTCAGAGAATAATATATTTTCTTGCTCATTCTTTTCCTCTTTATATCTATCAACACTTAAGGAAGTTTTATAAAAAATAACATGAATAAATTTTTCAATCTTCAAAGTCCTTTTGTTAAAGATATGAAAGGCTTTGCTAGATGAAGAATAACTAATAAAAATGGCTTTATTAGATTTAGCATAAAAATTGTCTAAATTATCTTTGTCATTGTTATGTACAAAACATTTACAACCAAAAACATGAAAGTGTGATACATTAGGCTTCCTTCCATAATAAAGTTCAAAAGGGGTTTGGTTTAAAATAGGCCTGATTAGAACTCTATTCAATACATAATATGTAGTGTTTATTGCATTAGTTCAAAAGGATTTTGGAAGGGGGCTTTCTGTTAATATGGTTCTAGCCATCTCTTCCAAGTATCTCTTTTTCCTCTCAACTACACCATTTTGTTAAGGGGTTCTAGGTGTTAAGAAGCTATGGTTTATACCATTTGCCCTATAGAAACTAGTAAAATCCATATTTTCAAACTTTCCTCCATGATAACTTCTTATATTTAAAATGGAATACCCTTTTTGATTTTGAATCACATTTGCCAACATTTTAAAAGCTTCAAATGTGTAATTTTTGTGGGATAAAAATAGGGTCCACGTAAACCTTGAATAGTCATCTACAATCACAAAGACAGAGAGGTTTCCTCCATGACTTTTGATTCTAGATGGACTAATCAAGTCTATTTGTAGTTGAAACAATGTTTATTAATTTAAATGAGGATTATACTTGCTTCTCTTTTTAGCATGCATCACATATTTTGTCTTTGGTGTAGTTTAATTTTGGCAATCTTAGCACTAGGTCTTTCTTAGAGATTTTTCCAATGGTATCTATGCTGATGTGTGCAAATCTTTTATGCCAAATCTATGAGTCATCATTAATGCTAGCCAAACAAGTGGAATCTAAATTTGATTATGAATCCAAATTTATCATATAGATATTGTTAATCCTACTACCTACCAGCTTAACCTGTTTGTTATTATTGTTTATGACTAAGCATTTATTTGAATTGAAGATTACTTAGTTTCCCTTATCACAAAACTAATTAATAATCAACAGGTTATGCTTAAGACCTTCTACAAACTAAACATCATCAATGTAATAATTTGGTAGTTTACCAACCTTGTCAATACCTTTCACTTTACTTTTAGCATCATCACCAAAAGTTACTTTACCTCTTGTTATTTATGTGAGAGAAATAAATTTGTCCTTATTCCCTATCATATGGCATGAATAGCTACTGTCCAGGAACCATAGATTACTCATATGTCTCCCACATACCTACAAATCAGCAATTATACTTGGATTTGTGGTACTTAGTAAATCTTGGATCCAATTGTGTTAGCAGTCATAGCAAAGTTTTTATGAAAAGGTAGGTTAACCAAACCAGTTTCTCATTAGGTTTCAGCACATATGTACCTTTTCTATAAGGACAATGCTTAATATGATGTCCCTTTTGATTGCAATAAAAGCGTGTAATATGACTGAATTTTCTATTAGACTTAATAATTTTAGAACTTTTCTTAGATCTCTTATTGGATTGCTATCTATATCCTAAATCAGATTTGTTTTGAAAATAATTTAATTTCATAGCATATCATT
This sequence comes from Saraca asoca, assembly GCA_026873985.1. NCBI lineage: Eukaryota > Viridiplantae > Streptophyta > Magnoliopsida > Fabales > Fabaceae > Saraca > Saraca asoca. The sequence continues at coordinate 7,116 of JANHAO010010823.1, read as the reverse complement.
CAGTCTCATTTTACTGTTTGTGAAACATATAAGGCTTTGGTCATTGTGTCTATTTTGGATTTGTAAATTTCATATTGATCACAAGTTTTATTTTCACTCAAAACTTTTTTAGCTAAATCATACAAATCATTTTTCTTTTTCTCATTCTGCTGAATTTTTTCAAGTAAGGCTTCTTTTTCTGCTCTAGCATATTTTAAATCTTTCTTAGCCTTGAAACATCATATAGTTCTTCTACAAATCATCAGTTTCATCATCAGCAACAAAATTAGATTCACAATAACTAGAATTGTTATCAATATAATTAAGCTCATTTCTAGAGTAAAAGAAAGATTGGTTTCTAAATACCTCATTTTCATCATCAATTTTGGCCATGGGGTAGAGGAGTGCCTCTTCCTCTATTTCTTCTTCTTTTTCTCCAAATTCAGCTTGTTCATCATCCCAAATCATTAAGTTGCCTTTTTTAAAGATTAGCTTTCTCTTCCTTTTCTCATTCTCAAGCTGTTTCTTCAAGAATTTTGAATAATCTAGTTTAAAGTGTCCCAATTTTTTGCATTCAAAGCATGTACAAGTGTGTTAGGAATTCTCTTGCTCATTTTTGTTTTAACTTCTCCTTTGTGGAACAGGTTTCTTATTTTCCTTATTCCTCTTTTCTCTTAGGAGTTTTTACAACTTTTTGCTTAGGAGTGCCATTTGGTATTTCTCACCAGCTTCTTATTAGTATCAGATTCCTCATCATTAGTTCTAAATGATTTTGCAGCCATGAGTGCCAAAGTTTTCTTCTTTTTGTCATCATCATTTTTCCTATATCTCTTTAGCTCTAATTCCTACTCTTCTAAGTTTCCATAAAGCTCTTGAATTATTGGCATCCCTATCTTTAGTGATTCCTTTATGGCTATCACCTTTGACTGCCATTCTTCAGTAAGAGATCTTAAAATTTTATGCATTAAATCTGTGTTGTCAAAGGTTCTTCCAAGCAACATTAAATGGTTAGTGATGACAGTGAATCTTTGAATAAGTTCTCTAATTGATTCACCTTCTTCCATCTTAAACATTTTGTTATAGGTGAAAAGTAGTCTCGAAAAGAATGAGCCCCGAGCACGACAAAAGCCAAGTCCCTTGCCTCGTCGAAGGTGCCCAGCAAGCTTCACTTCACCTTTCATCAGAAAGCGGTACAGTAAAGTCATCTTGAAATCATCTCGCAAGGCAAGTCCCATCTCACTCACTGCAAGGTAGTGAGACAGTGAGATGACCCTAAAGCCAGCTCGACAAGTAGTCGATTTTCCTGCTCAAATCCGCTACCTCATTACAGTAGTGCTGAACTCACTCCAGTGGTTCCCATGACGACCCCAAGTCAGGAATTCCTACTCAGGATGCTAAGAACCTCGCATGGTAAAGCAGCGCCAAGCGACAGATGTAAACAGACGCAAGTCCACAGCTGACCAAGGGGGGCCACCCCGCAGCCTACATTTTGCAACAATCGAATTGTAGTCTTTTACTGTCTTTTTTATTTATATCTTGATGTAACACAACTATAGCTTGTAATTAATGCATGTAACTCCTCTTTCTTCTATAAATAGGATTGCATTGTTAGAAGAGAAAAGAGAGAGACTGGCAGATAGGAGGCCGAACTCTGTAACCAGAAACTCTGCTAAAATCAATTCTCAATACATTAATAAAATCTCCATCGTGGACATAGGGTCTGGTACCGCTTAGATTTAGCCAAACCATGTTAAAAACACTGCGTCTCCCTTTCCTTCTTCCTCTCGGTCCGTCTCCTTCTACACTTCAGAAGCAGCACTAGATCCCCGAACTCCTCCTATTGGCCAGATTTTGGAACCATCCGTATGAACCAAAATCCGACGTAAACATATTGGCACCGTCTGTGGGGACCATCTGCTCTCTAAAGTTTCTGTTATAGCCTAGCAATGGCAAGAGGAAGAACCACTCAGAGCTCAACCCCTCCAACCAATGGACACCCCTATTATGGGGGCTTGCCAATAATCTACTGAGAGGCACAAATGCCCAGTCAACCCCGTTCGATGCTTAAAAGCATGGTAAGAGAGTTAACTGAAGCTGTTAAAGTGCTGGCACAAGCCCAAGTTCAAAGCACGCAAAGACAAGAATAAATCATAGTACAACTCCAGCAGCTTCGTAAAAAGGCTCAAAGGGAAACTTATGAAGATCATGATAGTCAGCAACTGGGGGCTCGCAACGAGCAAGCTTGAGCGGCTAGAAGAGTATCTACGACCTCAAAGCCACTAGCCTCGCCACTAGGAAAGCTCTCCATTTTCTGTGGAGATCGAGACGTGACCTCTCCCATAAAAGTTCAAAGTGCCCGTGATCCCGCTGTACAATGGGAACAATGACCTAAGCGATCATCTGGACTCGTTCAATACCCAAATGGACCTCCAGATAGCCGACCCCCTAGTGAAGTGCCGCGTCTTTCCCGTCACATTAGGGGGAATGCCTCGAGCATCATTCTGACACCTCTCGGCTCACAGCATCGACAGTTGGGAATAGTGCCAAAGGAAATTCATCGATCAACACTAGGCATTAAAGAGACAGCTTGCACCCCCTTGCCATTTCGCAATGGTCTTCCAGCACAAGGGCGAGTTGCTCAAAGACTATGTAGCTCGATTCAGGTACAAAACCAACTCGGTAGAAGATCCTTCCAAGGAAAGTATCTTGACAGTGATCTCAGTGGGACTCCGCAAAGATGAAAAACTATACAGAAGCCTCTACAAGTCCCCAGCTCAAGACCTCGCTGAATTCTACAAGCGAGCTACTAAACAAATAAGATGGGAAGAAACCTTCGGAATGGAGGAACCCAAGCATAGAGCGGGCCCTAGCGGTCCCACCATGAGCAAAAAGAGGGGTAGTAAGAGTCACGACGACCCTACTCCTCACCCCATGAAAAAGGTGAAACCTCAGTGACCTAAAGGCCGTTTCGAGAGCTACAGCATCCTGTCAGATACACGGGATAGAATTTTTTCCATAGAAAAGAACAACGAGGACTTTAGAAGGCCTAGACCGATGGGAGCCATAACTAAGTCGAAGGATCCAAGCAAATTCTGTGCTTACCACAATGAGGCTGGACACACCACTTCAGAGTGTCGAGCACTTAAAGACGCCATCAAAGACCTCATCAGGAGAGGCCGACTACAGGATTACATGATAATGCCACCAAGGGAGCGCGCTCGACAGGCTCAACGAATTATCACCCAAGAGCCTGAGCCCTCCGTCAAAATCATATTCTAATCCTGTAACATTCATTTGTTATCAATGGCGGCTAGTTGTATCAACTATTTTATGCTCAAAAAATGTAAGCTACTGATTGGCCAAGCATTGTCTAGACAAAGAATTTTCACTCTGCCTTTGCAAGGATTCATTCGGGGGTGAGATGGCGCAAGGCCTATCCTGTCGATACATCCAAAACAAGCCATATTCCATGAACTATGACAAAGTGCAAGTCTTCCGACCACAGAACAACGAGCTCGTTATGGTACTCACGTGTTACCTTACTATGCGACAAGTCATCGTCTTAATAAAAACAAAGCCTATCCGGGGGCAAGACAACTCCAGAGCCTACCTCACAGCTGAGGGTGAGACGGCCCTAGAGCCTACCTCGTGTCTGAGGGTGAAACAGCCCAGAGCCTACCTTGTCATTGAGGGTGAGATGGCCCACAAGCCTACCCTGACAGCATTTTCAAACTAAATAATGGATGGCCAGCTAGCCACATAGCAGGAATGCCATAATGAACTTGTCGCAGCTCTCATGTGACACATTCGTAGCTAGCATACAGCCAGAAAATCATAGTTCACATACCTGATTTCTCATCAGTCGTAGCTCGCATGCGACCCACTCTCACTCACAACAGATTAAGTGACTAGAAAGATAAAACACAGCTGATTGGCTAAAAGAACATTTCATTAATCATCCAAAATGTACATACAACGATGCACTAAGCATCCATTACAAATTCTGAAAGTGACAGCAAAGAGCCTCAGAAACTTGCAACTCCCGATTCACAAAGCAAATCGAGAGTTGGGGGGCTTATGTTATAGGCGAAAAATGATCTTGAAAAGAATGAGCCCTAAGCATGGCAAGAGCCAAGTCCCTCACCTCGTCGAAGGTGCCTAACAACCTTTGCTTCACCTTTCGTCAGAAAGTGATACAGCGAAGTCATCCTGAAATCATCTCGCAAGGCAAGTCCCATCTCGCTCGTTACGAGGCAGCGAGACAGCGAGATAACCCTAAAGCCAGCTCGACAAGTAGCCAATTATCCTGCTCGAATCCGCTACCTCACTACAATAGTGCTGAACTCGCTACAGCAGTTCCCATGACTACCCTGAACCAGGAATTCCCACTCAGGATGCCAAGCACCTCACATGGTGAAGCAGCACCAAGTGACAGATGCAGACGGACGTAAGTCCACAGCTAACCAAGGGGGCCACCCCACAGCCTACATTCTGCAACAATTGAATTGTCGTCTTTTACTATCTTTTTAATTTATATCTTAATGTAACATAACTATAGCTTATAATTAATGCATATAACTCCTCATTCCTTTATAAATAGGATTGCATTATTAGAAGAGAAAGGAGAGAGACTGGCAGATAGGAGGCTAAACTCTGTAAGTAGAAACTCTGCTAAAATCAGTTCTCAATACATTAATAAAATCTCCGTCATGGACGTAGGGTCCAGTGCCGCCCAGATTTAGCCGAACCACATTGAAAACACTGCGTCTCTTTGTTCGTCTCCTTCTACACTTCAGAAACAGCACCGGATCCTCGAACTCCTCCCGTTGGCCAGATTTTGGGACCATCCGTATGAACCAAAATCTGACGTCAACACATTTCATACTTAAAAACTAAAACATGCACTTTAGATGCCTTAACCTGTGTAGTTCCTACATGTGCTACTTCTAAAATATCCCAAATCTGTTTAGTAGTAGTGCAATTAGAATTCCTTTCATATTCATTATGGAAAAGTGAGTTGGAGATAATCCATTTAACTTTAGAGGTAAAAAGGTGCTTCTTCCTTTCCTCCTTTATCAATAAAGACTTAGGCTTAGGTTTACAACTCCATTTATCAGTGTTTGTGGTGAATTATAACAATCATCTATAATTTCCCACATGCCTATACTAGTGGCTTTAATAAAGTCTCTTATTTTCTATTTCCAATAGGTATAGTGATATCCATTAAAACCAAGTGGCTTGTTTAAGGGTGGATATTTAGGCAACAATGTAAAGCTAGAATCCATTCTCTTTAGAAAATAAAGAGTATCAAAAGCCAAAGCTCTGATACCAACTGAAGGTCTCAAAAAATATCAAGATCTTGCCCTTTTTTTAAAATTTATAAAATATTTATACTCTTTTTAAAGTGAGATTAGATTCTTGTTTCACAAGGTTTATCAAAAAGACTCTATTAGATGATCAATATAATATTGAAGTCACTAATATAATTAAAAGTTCAATCATAGATTATTCAAATTATATTAGTTCAGTAATTAAAAAGAATTATAATAAGTTTAGAATGTAGTGCAACAAAATATCAGAATGCATAATGCAGAAAGGATAAACAAGAACATCAGATTTTTAAAGTGGTTTAACTTAAACTGAAACTGCATTTTAAGTTTATATCCACTAGATCAATCTTCAATCGGATGACCAATTTTATTACTCAAAAACACATGAATTGATTGGGTTCTTGAACACCAATTCTTACACAAGATTTTTACCAGGCTTTTGCTAACCTATACATACAATTGACACTACACCTTCAACTAATTATAATTAACCTTACAACTAAAGATGCAAGGGAAGATCAATGTTTTCCTTGCATGTCTAATTTCTATTTACCTAGAAATTATGAAATTAAACCAAGAATTAAGAGTTCGATATACAATACAAACAAATGAGATGAAAATCTCAATTAAACAATTTTGTTGTTCACAGATGTGATCTAAGATTGTTAATCAAATTGGAATTAGAGAGGTAGAATTAGATCAAATGAAGCTCAAGGATTCTCTCTTTTTTCATGCTCAAAGTTTAAAAGAACTGATATGAAGTTATATATTGAAATGAGAGTGAGAGGGTATTTATAGATGCTGTAACCAACTTTTAAAAAATAACTAACTTTTAAGTCTTAAATCAATTCATAGCGGTTACCAACTAATTAATTGATTAGTGAATCAATTCACTTATGAAGATCATAAAGAAGTTCATGACCAAATCGATGCATGAATCGATTTACCCTCTTATGTGAAAAGATCATGATTTGATTGCCTAATTGATTCAGACTATTTTCTAATGTTTCGGTAAAAGCATTTTCAAAAGCTTTTCTTCATGAATCAATTTGAGTACATTTCATAAGATTTCTTGTATGAATCGATACGTGAATTAATTCACATGGTAAAAAATAATTTTTATAAAAATTCAACTTATGAGAATGCATTGAAAACATAGTTAGAAAATATTTGATTTAACCTCATTTCATTTGATTTATTTCTACCTTAGTTTAGCTATTTTTAGAAATTCATTTGAATCAAAACTGATTAGAACTCACTTATAAAAGATCCTAGAAAAATTAATAAAAACTAAGATTAATGCTAGATCCCTTGATATCTCGAATGTCATTGATCGGGTGCCAAATCCAATTAAGATTAGAAAATTTATAAACTGAGCTACCTAAACTACTTGTAGTATAGGCAACACCAGGTTGAGCCCTTGGATCATTTTGGGTGATATTAATCAGATTAAGGGGTAGAAATGAGGGAGGATTGGCAGTAACTACTCTAACTAGCAACTATAATGTAGAAACAAAAATAATAGTAAACAAACAACCAGCCCAAGGGAATTAACTAAACTTGAGATTGATGTTTCCTTGATCACTAAATATTTATCTAATTGGTAATCATATTTTCTGGCCTTAAATCATAATAAGAAGCCTTGAAATGATTAATGAGCCTTAAGCAAAACTCAACCAGCAAACAACCCATCAAAAGCTTAATGCATTACTTAGTTTCTGTCATTCTCTTCTAAAGTGATTATTAAGCAATAACCATATAGTCATCCAAACCAAATGAAGCCATTCAATTTAGAAAACTCAGTAAA
>JANHAO010010822.1:0-17387 GCA_026873985.1 Saraca asoca | reverse complement strand
AAGATTTCAAGCAGTATCACTTCTCATAACAATCATGTTACAAAATTCACATTCAATCACATTTCATCATTATTAATCATCATTTTTATAATAGTCATAACATAAGTTCTCATGAAATATCAAATCACAATCATATACTCTTCACCATAGTCTCAATTACAAGGGTCACATTTTAATATTAGCCATTAGGATTATTACTGCAACATCAGTAAGTTTAGACAATTATTAGATTTATTGATATTAACTTATGCATTGCTCATTAGGATTTATGAATCATTATACTTGAATTAGCTAGAATTCATATCACACAGTATACTGTCCATTACCATCATAATTTCTCTAATATTGCTGCCTTAATATCAATATTTATTTAATCCATCCAAGAATCCATGTTATTCATATTTACAAATTAATTACTCAATCTCCAACATATTTTTATAATGTTCATACTCTATTATTCAATCATTTTGTTATTTAGTCATTTCCAAAGCCTAATTGTACCTTTTATTCCACTATAAGGAAGGAGTTATAGGTAATGTATCATTATCTTATAAGTTTTTTAAGCATACTTTAGCATATATTTCATTTTTAGGGCTCATGATTTAAATCACCCTTATTTACACTTAATTTGTGGTTATGATTGCAAAAATATAGTCTACTTTCAGGCCATTGCAATTCAAATAAAAAATTTAGTTTGTTTTGCATGATTCGAATCGATCTATCCCAACCTTATTTCCGATCCTGATCACATATAATCTTAGACTTCCTAAAAGTTTGCAACTTTTAACAAGCAGACTATCATTTTAAACTATATTGGCTCAAGTTGAATCAAAGCCTTCATGTTTGGTTCTTGTGATTCTAATTGTGATTCTACTCAACTTTCAATTTCTAGGCTTGTGATTCTGATTGGACATCTAGATTTATACAAGTTTTTGGTGCAACTACACATTTCTACAAGAACATCTCTTATTTCCTTAACCAAACTTTATGCATTAACTTAACAACTCTAAATCACAAAAGAAGTAAGCATAAAACCAAGATTTTCAATCAAACCACCATATTTATATCAATAGCACCAATCAAAATCAATTTATACCATAAGTTCACATAATAATCATTTTCTTTAATGTATACAACAATACATTAGTTTATCATCAATGAGTTATTTTATAACTTATAAGAAAGGTAAAGATTACTCACAAAAGTGGCTGAGAACAAGAAATCAAACTGATTTAGCTAGAATCTTTAACACTCTTCATGAACAAAAGAGAGAAGGCACGTTAGATGTCCTTGGATTTTAAAGGGTTTTCTTGCATCAAATAGTCGAATACCATTAGATCATGACTTTAGTTCATAAAAACAAGCTAGAAGTAGGAGATTTGAGCCCCAAAACACCAAAAAATCTATATGAATTTATAGGTTAAATAGTGAAATGAATAGTAACTCTTAGATTAAAAAATTCACAACTTGGATTATACTTGATGAATTAACGAGATTTTGGTATCAAATTGAAGAGGAAGAAGAGAGGAATCAATAGTAAAAATATGAGAAATTAACATGAAGAAATGAATTGCTTACTTGTAGGGAGAGAAAGTGTAGAGAGAGAAACTCCAAGTTGAAGAAGAAGAAGTCTTGTTACATGAATTGCAATTGGGGAAGGCTAAAGGAAGAAAAGGGAAATTAACTTTGAAGGGGTAAAAATGAAAAAATGTGAGTCAACTTTTACTTTGACTGCTTCTTGATTTTTCTTCCTATAATAATCTTATCATTTCCCTCATCTTTGAGTCCAAATTTGTCATGCTCACCGATCATCAACAGTCACAAAAGTTTAGCATAAATTAGTTAAATTAACTATTTTCATAATGACCATAAATTTTCACTCGCGGGTATCTATAACCCTAGTTTTAATCTCTCTGAAGTTTTTTGAAAATTAAATCCCAAAAACATGGGTTCTCTTCTATATGCATTTATAATGGAAGTTTACTTTTTTTTAAGGATTCCTAAAATTTATATAATTTATTTCTATCATATCTGGACAATTCTTATCTCAATCTAAAATTTCAAAACCCTCAAACCTCAATTTCACCCTTTTTAGATTCTCTAAAAAGCCAGTTTATTATTAAAATTAATTTTAGAAAAATTTGGGATATTACACTCCTTTTTGTCCAACAAGCCCAAACTCTTTATTAGTCCATACTCATAAACACTCCTTTTGTTATCATCCTCTAATAATTTCAATTAATTAACTTAGAACAATTTCTAAGTGAGGAATCATTCCTCTATTTTATATCTCCTCTAATATTGATATAAATGTTCTCTAACATTTAAATATAAACATTGAAAATTTACTACTATTTATTAATTATAATCTCCATTAAAATTATTAAATATTTGATCAAGTAACACTTCTAATTGATTAGAAAACTTAATTAATCATTTCAAATTTCAAAGATGTTCATTGAATCCAACTCTTGAATTTATAACATTTTTGCATTCTAATTTCCTTTGGCTTTGGATGAAAGTTATTCTATTGTGTGTGACCCATTAGGCTTTTATGTATATTGACAATGAATTTGTTTATAAGCTTCTTCAAGCTCAATTGAATTAAAATTCCTTTTAATTCAAACACAATTTCTTCCAAGTGTTCAAATAAATTTATAGGTCATGATTGGCTTCTAGCAAAGCATCATGACCATTCAAATGTCAAGAATAGATTTATTGGGAAATCAAACCTTTCATGACAAGTTCTTAGTGCGTAATTCAATCCCTTCATCTATTAATATTCAAATTGGACTAATGGTATGCTTCAAGTGTCAACCATTTGAATGTCCAATCTAGGATGCATGTTTAACCATGTGCTATCTCACAATTGCTTATACATAAAACTCCTTTGATGTATCATTAATTGATTATACATAAAATATCCTTAGAATGTCTTTCCTTTGTTATCAAGGAGGATGAATTCTCTTTTGATCAATCACTACATTCATGTACTTTGTGTTGTACCCAAAATTATTTGTATAAACTATTTCAAGAGTGCAAGCTTAGAATAAAATTATTTGATCAATCACTACATTCATATACAAAATATAGTATTTGTTGATAGTGGAATCTAGTTCTAGACCAAACTCCAGTCAACTATGATCAATTCTTGGACCCCAAATTGCTTTCTGATTAGTGGGACGAAAGATGAAGGTGGTGGAGAGGAAGAAGGGTAATGGCAGATAGTGTTTTTACATGGTTTGGCCAAATCTGAGCTGTATCAGATCCTACATCCATGATGAAATTTTATTAATTTGAAGAAAAATTTACAGAACTTTGGCTTAGCTATTTTCCCCTTTCTCCTTTTTACAATGATTTCCCTATTTATAGAGGAAGAAAGGTTACATATGTAATTTTACATGCTGTAAAAGTATTACATCAACATTAAATATAAAAGATAGATAAAACTTCTACAAATCACCTTCTATAGGTTACTTTCTGCGGATGGGTCCCATGTGTTTGCTTGGTTATGATGGCTGACATAATCTTGTCTAGTACTTCATTTTGCTGGACCATGTGTCTTCTTTGCAGGGCTCTTGCCAAGCGAGACACTTTACTTCACAGGCAAAGATCCCTGATGCGGGATCACTACTATCCTTTGAACCATGAGGTCGGGCTTGAGGCTATTAGAGTGAGATCAAACCTTATGCGAGATGGGGATTAGTGGAGCAATTTGCCAAGCATGCGAGCTAGGATCTCGCGCTGTCGTCCTTAGCGAGCTGGATGCCCTCTATTTTGGAACTAGCTTCAGTTGTGTCTTTAGTCCACTTTGCGAGGTCGATTTCCACCCACAATACAAGCCCCCTAACTCTCAGTTCGCTTTGTGGACTAGGAGTTGCGATATTCACATTTTTCTACTCGATCAAAAATCTCTATATCCAGGCCATCGTGTGGTCACTTCAAACTTTCAATCTTTCATTTCATCTGACTTTGGCCATACTTCTTTTTCTGACCTTGCTTTCTAGCCGTTGGCATGGCAATCTAATTTTCTTAGGGCCATTCGATCAGGCATAGTCTTTTGTTCACCAAGTCATTCACTGAACCCAAATTAGCTTATAAGGCCTAAGAAACTCTTCTTGCTTCTTCGTGATCAAATGGATGTATTAGTTAAGTCCCCAAATACCTTTGCTAGTTTGGCTTCCGGTGAAGCACTGAGGTATGCATGGCCTACTGCATGGGCCTTCGAGGCATGGATAGCCTACTGCACATGAATCCAGTGGATAGCTCTCCAAGCTAGCCATGGAGGAGATCTTGTGCAGATCTTGGATTATTTCTTAATGATTTTGTCATGATTTCTAGCCTTACCAGCCAGACTCCTAGTGCCTTTTTGAATTGCTTTAGGTTTGGGTTAGGAGGATCTACTGGCTGAGAGGGGATAAGTAGGAGTGGTCGAGATTAGCAGTCTTCCTGCTGGTGGGTGTTTTTCTCTCGGTAGTCGACTTTCTACTTTCAACAATGGCTTTAGGCTCTTTTAGCCCTTAATTTTGTACCTTAGATCTCCTGATGTAAATTTTACCTTATTAAGCGAGGTCTTTAGTGAATGAGCTTTTCTATATAATGCTTGAATGTCGTATTGGATGCTTTCATCTACTTTCAATGATAATGTATATCACTGCAAATCAATGAAATGCTTGTATGGCCAATCGGCCATAACTTTTGAGTGTGAACTTTAGTATACTGATATCTTGATCAATGACAAGTAAGATTCAGGTAGGTCGCATGTGAGCTACACCTGGAAGGATCTCACTAGCGAGCTGTGAGTACTCATTCACATGAGAGTTACGATGAGTTTATAGCGTCTTTACACCTGTGTGAGCTTTTTGAACATTTTTATAGTCCCTCCACACCTCAGCGAGATGATAGCTCTTCACTGGATGAGATCGCATATGAACTATGTTTGATAATTCATACTGTAGTAATCTCATTGCTCAGTCTCATAGTAATCTTATTGCTTAGTGAGACAACAATCTTGTTGCTCAGTCTTGTAACAATCTTGTTGCTCAAAGAGACAGCAATCTTGTTGTTTAGTCTTGCAGCAATCTTGTTACTTAGCGAGATAGCAATCTCATTATTTAGTCCCATAGCAATCCTGTTGCTGAATGAGATAGCAATCTTGTTGCTCAGGTTGGGAATTATACTCTTTCACTCCCACTTGTCGGGTATGGCTTGCTTTGGATGCATCAACGAGGTAGGCCTCACACCGTCTCACCCCTAGATGTATTCACATGATTGCGAGATGTATTCACATGATTGCGAGATGAAAGATCATCACTAGATTAGTAATATTTCCATGTTTCAGCTAATTGGCCATGAATAATATTGAATCAATATGGAGTAACTCTCTTTTCATGCAGTGTTCCACTGGATAATCTATACAAAGATTTTGAAGCAGTCATTAATCTTAGGAAAACATTACAAGATCAAAATATGGTTCTAATGGAAGGTTCCGGCTCTCGATCAATGATTCATTGAGTTTGTTGAGCTTGTCATTCTGATGGCCTCACCACATAATCCTGTAATAGACCTCTTCTAATGAGATCTTCTATGGCATCTCTCAATGCCTAACACTCTGAGGTGGTATGTCTGACCTCGTTGTGATAAGTACAGAATCTGCTAGGGTTTCTGGACTTGGTGGGAGCCCTCATGGGCCTGGGCCTACAAAAGTCTTCCTTATGCCTTTTTGTGGCAAAAACCCTATCTTGTGTATCAGACAGGATACTATAGTTTTTGAAGTGACCTTGAGATTGAGGTCATTGAGACTTTGCTTTCTTCATGAGCTAAGAACTGGGGTTGTGACTATGACTCTCATTGCTCCTTTTCCTACTCGAGGTAGAGCCGTTAGTGTCTGCATTTTGCTTAGGCTCCTCTGTACTGAAGGTTTCTTCCCATCATATTTGTTTAGAAGCTCGCTTATAGAATTTAGCAAGGTCTCACATAGAGGACTTGTAAAGGCTTTTGTATAACTTTTCGTCCTTGCGGAGCCTTGCTGATATTGTTGTTAAAATGCTCTCCTCGGAAGGATTTTCCATCAAGTTGGCCTCATGCCTAAACTTGGCTATGTAATACTTTACCGACTCATTTCTTTGTTGGAAGATCATCACAAGATGACAGGGGGCGTGAGCTGCCTCTTCAACATCGGATACTGGTTGATGAATTACTTTTGACATTCTTCCTAGCTACTACTGCTATGAGCTAGGAGGCTTCTAAACCATGCCTAAGGTATACCTCCCAATGTGGCTAGGAAGACGTGAAATTTGACCAGAGGGTCAGTTGTTTGTAGATCCATCTGAATATTGAACATGTCCAGATGGTCGACTGGATCGCTATTTCCATCATACAACGGGATCGTGGGCACTTTGAGTTTCTATGGAAGGGGCTGCGTTTTGATCCCCACAAAGAATTGTGAGCTTTCCTCATAGAAAGGTTGATTATTCTGAGATTGGGGACGTTCCTCCAGTTGTTTCAGTCTTTGGAGGACTTACCTCATTATTGGATCCTGAGCTTCGGACTAGGGGCCAAAGCTCTCAGCTTATTGCGAGCCCCTAGGATACTGATCATGGTGGTTTTTGTGAGTCTCTTTTTGAGCTCTTTCACATAGCTATCTGAGCTACACTATAATTTCTTCTTCCCTTTATGCATCTCGGGCTTGTGCTTGTGCTAGCACATTAATAGTTTTAGGTAGTTTTCTTATCATGTTCTCAAGCACTGACAGCGGCTGATGAGGCATTTGCATTTCTTCAGTTTTGGGGCAGCAGTAGGCCGAGGATGAGCTTTGACAATAGAAACGTCTACTAACTAAATAATCGGAGTGTTAAAACTCCTAGTGACCCTTCCTCTCGTCATTGTAGCTAGACAGGAAAGTGATTCAGAAAATAAATGGGCCCTCCCTTTAGTGCCAAAATGTTGACAGTGGAATCTGATTCTAGGCCAAACTCTAGTCAACTGTGATCAGTTCTTGGACCAAAAACTACTTTCTAATTAGTGGGACAAGAGATGAAGGTGGTGGAGAGGAAAAAGGGCAATGACAGACAGCGTTTTTACATGGTTCGGCCAAATTTGAGCAGTATCAGACCCTACATCCATGGTGGAATTTTATTAATTTGAAGGAAAATTTACAGAACTTTGGCTTAGCTATTTTCCCCCCTTCTCTTCTTTACAATGATTTTCCTATTTATAGAGGAAGAGAGGTTACATATATAATTTTACATGTTGTAAAAGTATTACATCAACATTAAATATACAAGACAGATAAAACTTCTACAAATCACCTTCTACAGGTTGCTTTCTGCGAATGGGTCCCATGTGTTTGCTTGGCTATGATGGCTGACATAATCTTGTCTAGTACTTCATTTTGCTAAACTAGATGTCTTCTTTACAGGGCTCTTGACAAGCAAGACACTTTACTTCATAGGATACGACCCCTGATGTGGGATTGTTGCTATCCTTCGAACTTTGAGGTTAGGCTCAAGGTAGGTGGAGCGAGCTCAAACCTTATGCAAGCTGGGGCTTAGTGGAGCAATTCACTGAGCACATGAGTTGGGATCTTGCGCTCTCATCCTCAACGAGTTGGATGCCCTCTATTTTGGAACTAGCTTCAGCAGAGTCTTTAGTCTGCTTTGCAAGGTCGATTTCCACCCAAAATAGTATTGATCTCAAGTCTAAGGATCACTCACACCACCTTTCATATGAGAAGTCCATTCACATATGGTAACAATCCATATGGTTTCTTAAGACAAATCAATCTAGTCATGTGTTCTCCAACATATATCCATATGTTTGTCCAAATATCTCCATATCAAACAATGTATGAAATCATTGCATTCTTCCAAAGAATGCGACATAACATATGTTGCTTTACTCATAATAATTGACATCCTTTTTTTTTTCAACTATTTCACAATCAGTGATATTTAGAAATTATAACTATATATAAAATTATCTCATAATCACAATCTCCATTGTGATTTATTGGTACACAATTATAACTCTAAGGACTCTATCTAAGATAGTATACATATATTAAACATATACATATTGAATACTATATTGATAAAGAGGCAAAAAACATAATGTTTTATTAAACATGTTAAAATATATGGTATCCATGCCATTACAACAATTGTCTCTAAGACATCCTATACTAAGAATTACAACATGCATATAATCACAATTATCACCATAACAAGATGAGCTCTAATACCAATATTGGGAAAAATAAATCAAAAGCAACAAGATGCATAGAATTTTAAAAATTTTCTCTTAGCCCGAATCATGCTATTGCAAATTATTTCATAAAGTTATGTATACTTCAAATAAACTTTAAAAGTAATGATTTGAATCATACCTTCTTAAGAGTTGTTCTTAGAATCCTCAATCTTCAAATTCAAATTTGTTGTCTAAACAATTTCACAAACTATCCAACAAGCCTTTTGATCAAGTCTTTTGGATTATTTTTGAGCAACTCCTTTAGATTTGATCTCCAATACCATCGAAAATCCACATAAACTAATTTGATTCAAATCCTCCACCAATGTTCATGCAATAACTAGAGTAAGAAAATCAACTCCTTAGCTTAAGAGGTTCTAGCTCTCGAAGGAATCACGAATTTACTCAGCTAGGGTTGGTATTTGAATGTAAAGAGGAGAAAAGAAGAAAGATCACACTGACAGAGATTTGGGCACACAACACATGTGCTAGGGTTTCACACTTGTGTGTGTTATGTCATGTCATGTTTTGAAGGATTGGAATCTTTCTTATTTAAATAGAAGAGATTAGAGCACAAGTAAGAGTGGGAAGCAACTATGGGTGGTGCACAAGCTAGGGTTTCTTCCTTACTTGTGTTGTCCACTTCACCAAGTGGTTGGGATGCATAGCCGACTTAATACTCTAGGCATGTGTGTTGCCCTCTTAGCCTAAGGAATCCATGCTCCTTGCTTCATAATTAGTCCAAACTTATTAACCTTCATGCACCTTCCTTTTGTGTACAATAATCCCAAACTCCTTTCTTGGGTTACTATAAGTCCAAACTCATAAATTATCTTATGCAATCAAAATTCTCAAATTGTTTCAATAACATTCTAAGTGAGGAATCATTCCTTTACTTATGATTTTCTCCAAAGTTAATATGAATATTCTTACAACATTCAAATATCAATATCAAAAATTTGTTACTATTTAATAATTATAATCTTTATTAGAATTATTAAATCAGTGATGAATTAATGCTTCTAATCATATTAGAACAATTAATTAGTCATTTCAAATTTTCAAGATATTCACTAATTTAACACTTGAATTCAAAACATTTTGTACTCAAGCTTTTCTTTTGACTTTGGATTAAAAAGATTCTATTGTGTGTGACCTATTAGGTTTCCATGCATATTGGTAATGAATTTATTTACAAGCTTAATTGAATTAAAAGTCTTTTTACTTCAAAAATAATTTCCTTAAATTATTTAAATAAATTCATAGATCATCATTGGCTTCTAACAAAGTATAATGGCCACCCATATGCTAGGAATAGATTTTTGGAATCCAAAACCTTTTGTGACAAGGTGTTAGTGTGTAATTCATTCCCTTCATTTTTTATATTCAAATTGGACTTAGGGTATGGTTCAAGTGTCAACTGTAATTTAAACATCCAATTATAGGTACATGTCTATCTATGTGTTATCTTATAATTGGTTATACATAAAACTCCTTATATGCTATCCATACATAGGCTTATGATTTTAATCATAGCATAAGTGTAAAAACATCTTTTGAATATATTTTTTTGTTACTAAGGAGGATAAACTCTTTCTTGATCAATCACTACTTTCATGTATTTCATAATGTACCTAACAATTATTTGTACCTACTCTTTAAGAGTGCAAGTCTTGAATTATATCAAGGTACACAACTTTATACATAGGATATTATGTTGATCTCAAGTCTAAGGATCACTTAAATCACATTTTATATGAGAAGTCCATCGAGACACAGTAACATTTCATATGGTTTTTCATGACAGGTCAATCCAATCATATGTTCCATAACTTGCATCTATATATTAGCACTTCTGTAGTATATGAGATCACTGCATTCTTCTAAAAGAATATGACATGGCATATGTTAATTTACTCATGAATAATTGATATCCTATTTTCTTAATAATTCAACAACCAATGTTATTTAGAAATGTAATTATATATATAAATTATCTCATAATTAGAATCCCAATTGTAATTAATTTATACACAATTATATTTCAAGAACTTTATCTAATATAGCATACATATATCAAAACACACTTATATATATATTAAAACTAAACTAATAAAGAAGGTAAAATATAAAATATGCTAAGATAGGTAGTTCCTTTACCATTACAATTGATTGTTTTTAGGGCATCTATGCTAACAAAGAAGTACAAGGTAAAATGGCTTTTATAAACTCTTGTATTGTTAATTGGATTGTGTCAAATATGTTGCAATGTTTTTATAGCCTAGAGAAGGGCTAAAATGCTAGTTGTATGGCAAATTTTTTTTATATTTATATACATGTACAGTGCCTAATGAAATTTTAAAATATTCTTATGTAGGTGGAAGAGTTGGGTTGTCTAATGGGGAGAAGTGAGGTCTATCTTGATATGCACAAAAATAAGGATGGGGAGTATACTAATAAAGAATCAAGAACCCCAAGGGTATGTTATTACACATGACTGCATTTTTTGATGTGCACAAAATTTTGTTTTTTTGTATCTCATATAGGCATGTTTACTCTATGACAAAAGAATAATTAAGTATACTCCTTTTCTTCTACTTTTACATAAGCATGCAAAGATTGAACATTGGCTTTTAAGTTGAAATTTATAATATAAATCTTGGATAGACGTTTGTGATTGTTGTATTAGCCAATTAGCCTTTTTCCTATTGCTAGAAATCTCCAATACTCTCATTCTTTCTTTATTTCAAATTGTAACTTTTTAAATATGTCTAATTAGAATATTAAAATAACATACCTACACTTAACAAACTAACAATTCAAAATTAAATTATATTGATAAAATAGTTATCTCTAGTTGATTAACATGTTTGGATTAGATTTAAAAGTACTTCTAGACCTTTAAAGCAACAATTGCATTACTTTTGAAAAACCCCAAAATTCTTCTATTTTTACTTTTTATACAATCGTGTTCTTAAGGAGTTAAACAAGTAATATCCAAGGTTCGACTTTCATATTGGATTATGATGATATAATGGGTATGCTAGGAACCTACAAACTCTAAAGAAGCTAGTGGATGGTTTGGTCAAAATCTAATGGTCTGTGATTGTATGGTCTTTAGAATAGTGTTTTGAAAGAGGAAACATAAACATTATTGCCTGGGCTCTAGTGCATATATCTGTCAATTTCTTATGCACTAAAATATAGAGTTGTCAATCTATGCTTTATTCTAATTTAGATTTAATTTAAACTTCTACCTTATATTTTGCCCAACACCTAGTTTGTGCTCCTTGGGAATCTTCAATTGTTTTGTTATTGTCTTCTCTAACATTGGAAGCATGCATTAGTTGTGTTAGTAATCATTGGTGCTATGCATTACTTGAGTAAAAACATTATGTCTATTTTTTTGTATGGAATTGAACTATGATACTTATGCATATGATAAAAGTGTTCTATAAAGCTGAAAATACCAATCCACCATAATCTAAAATTTGTCAATGAACTATTAATAGTGTCAATTTTGTTTTTGTTAGTGATATTTCAAGGTTAGGAAGCAAAAATTATTGCATGGAGGAATAGATGATGTTGGACATAAAGTATCAACAATGTCATATTTGGTTGTGTTTTATTGTTCTTTACTTATCTTTAGTTGCTACTTTTGTAAGCTTTAGTTATAAACATAGTCTAAGTTTTACTTCTTAGTAAAAATTAAGAGAAAAACCACCAGCTCACATAGATGCATATGTCCAAGGGATTGAGAAATGAGCACCAAAGAAAGAACCCTAGGTTCTCACTATCTTACCATATTAGCAATTATAGCCCAACTTTTTTCATAGATTAAAAGATAGATACAAGAGGTTGACAAAAAAAAAGGATCAATTTCCTTTTTCTTTTAGTAAAAGTCTATTCGAGTTTCATTAACACTGTAAACAAAATGAAATCTTCAAGTTAAAGATTATATGAACCATTGTGTTGATGAAATTCTTCGTTGTATGATTTTAATTTGCTATGAGATGTCCTCTACTAATTTCACTATACGTACCATGTTGTGCTATTATGATAAATGAATTTCCCATATTCAAGAAAGAAGCAAACAAGCTTTTATATGAGAAGATTTTGGTTGAATGGAAGTGTTGTTTGCTTGATTATATAAAGAAAATTTATATATGTTAGTTCATGATGTGCAATTCATGATATGTTATTTGTTACTAATTGATTTATTTAAATTTGGTAGGAACAAATTGAGGAAGTTATGAGTCAACAACCCTTTTTGCAATTTGAACAAAAGTGTTGATGAATGATTTCCAATGCAAAGGTATTCGGGGAAACACACTTAAGATGAGTCAGGGGTGTTGGTTTTGGTCTATCTCCATCATCAGTATTTGGAATGCCGAGTCAACAATTTAGGAGTATGTCATTGGAGCAAAATAGAAATCTTCCATAAATGAATGAGAGGTTCTAGAGTTTAGAGTCAAATATACAACTGGAACATCAAAAGTGGTGCTTAATTGAAATAGAGTTGCAAAATGGATGTGACAAGAGGGTGACTATGGAGAGTGCACAATAAATGAATGTGATAAGAGATTGGCTATTGAAAGTGCATTAGTATCAATGTTAGAACAATTGCTTGGCAAAGTTGCAAACCAAATTTCCAATCTAATATCCAAGCCCTCAAAGATTAATATAAATGACCCCTTATTTTATTTTTAATATCTTAATAAAATCATAACAAGCATACTTGAGCTAATTTTTCATTTCATTTCCTACTTAAAATTATCCTTAATTTGTATCCCATTGATATTGGAAATGGACATGGCTAAACTCATCAAGATGCAAGACCATCTTCTGCCAATCATAATCCAGTTCAACCTAGGAATGAAAACAATTTAAATTAAGATTTACATTTTGTAATATTTTGAGATTTTAGGATTTGCTTCTTGTTAGGTATATTTGAAAACAAACTAATTAGTATATATGTACTTGGATGTTTAGTTAATTATTGTCAGTGTTTTCAAATTTCAAATAATATAATTATATTAGTTACTTTGAGTTCAATTTGGTTAAGATATTAGGTAGTATTCATTCTATTTTTTGAAATAAAAAATATAACAGGAAAATACAAGCTAGTAAAAAAATATACATCAATGTACTTAGCTACAGTTGCGAACAAAAGTTGCCATTAATAATAATAGCAAAATGAGAAAATATGCATTTCTCGACAGTTCCAAAGCCCCTTAGAGTGCAATATATGGTAGTAGTTGTCTAAAGATAGTCACAACCTCTACTAAATACAAGAAAAAAAATTCAAATTTGCAAATTTATTTGGTGGTGGTTAAAATCACTATTAAATAAATTGTGTTTAACGTTGGTTCTTTCCGATGCTTTGCAAAAACTACCATTAAGAACTTAACGATGCATGAAACCACAATGATTTCCTGAATTGTTGTTAAGTGTTTAGGTAGCGGTTACAACCTCCACTGAACACACTAATTTCCATATTATCAAAATTATGCATACATCTAGCATCATTAGTTTGATTGTATTTTGAAGGATAGGATAAACAAGTTGGTTACTGATGAGTTATCAAATCTTTCTAATTTGGAATCAATTCTAACTTGTAAGTCTTTCCTATAGACAAAGATAACCAAGTTACCATTTGTTGAAGAAGTAGAGTGAGTGTAAGATGTGTTGGATTAGATCTACACAAATTTGTGTGGACCGTTAAATGTTAGTGATCCATGAAGATATATTTACTTTGTTAACTTTATTGATGACTATTCAATGTATGAGTATTTATTTCTGATGAAAAATATGTCTAAGGCATTTGAAAAGTTCAAAGAGATCATATTTAGAGTAGAGAAACAAATAGGGAAAAGTAAAAAAGTTCTTTGATCTGATCAAGGAAGTAAATACTTGAGGATTGAATTCCATGATCATTTTAAAGAGAATTAGATTCTCTCTCAATGGATGCCTCTAGCAATGAATCAACAATGGTGTTTGAGAGCAAAGGAAATGAAAATTATTGGATATGGTTTGATACATGATGAGTTTCATTGACCTTCCAACCTTGTGACAAGTTTCATTGATCTTCTAACCACATTCTAGGATATGCCTAAGAAACAAACACATGTGTTCTTTTTAGAGGTTCCTCAAAATTAATGCTTAAGGCACCATATGAAATTTGCTAAGGCAGGAAACCTAGTTACAAAATTTATGGATATAGGGTTGTCTTGCCTACATCAAGAGGCTTGGAATATCTAAAAGAATCAATTGGACATTATTTCCACCATTATATTGAGCAAAAGGTGTATATATGAAGCAATGCCACTTTATTGAAGGAAAAGTTCCTTTTAGATAAAGTTAGTGAAACCTTAATAGTCCTTGAAGAAGTTCAACAACCATGAACCACTACCTCAGGACCAACCAAAGTTAAAGTTTGAACTAAATCTATTGATGGCTAACCTTTTCAAAGATTTGAAAGAACTTTGAGATCACCTAAAAAGTATGGTCATCAAAGGTGACATAATCACTTTCTATTGGATATCAATCCAAGGATTTATTAAAAGATGACATCAGACATCAATTCTGAAAATGGCTAGATGCCATGAAATTTGAAATGGAACAACCAGAAGGTCTCATAGCTAAGGGCATTGAGCTAATGGCTTGCAAACTACAAAAATCCATTTACATATTAAAACAAGCTTCCTGAAGTTGGAATATCCAATTTAATGGTGTAATCAAAGAGTTTGGTTTCTTCATAAATGGGGATGAACCTTATGTACACAAAGCAAGTTAGTGGGAGTGTAGGCAATTTCTTGGTACTTTTTGTTGATGGCATACTACTCATTAGGAATGATGTAAGATTGTTACAGGCAACTAAAGCATGGTTATCAATAACTTCTCCATGAAATATTTTGGTTAAGCATTTTACATATTAAAGATAAAAATATATAGAGATAAACCTAAGAGGATGCTTGACTTAACTTTAACATTATACATAGATGAAGTATTGAAAGGGTTTAACATAAGAGAATACAAGTAGGGATTTCTTCTAATATATCATGGGATTTCCCAATCAAAATCTATGTCTTGAAAGGCACCAAAAGAGTGAAAAAGAATGATGTTAATACCCTATGCATTTGGAATAGGGAGCATAATGTATGCAATGTTATGTACAAGGATCGATATTACATGTGCTATGAGTGTCATGAGCAAATATCTATCCAGTCCAAGTAAGGAATACTGGAAAGCTATCAAAGAGATTCTTAAGTACTTAAGAAGAATTAAAGATCTCTTCATGGTATATGGAGAATAATTGAAATTAGGATATTATATAGATTCTAGTTTTCAATCTAATGCAAATGACTTAAAGTCAACATTTGATTTTTGTGTTTACCATAAATAATGGAATGGTCTATTGAAAGAGTTCCAAATAGGAAAAATCATTGATTCAACTACTAAGACTAAGTAAATTGTGGCATCAAATGCGTTGAAGGAAACTATTTGGATAAGGAACTTCATCTTAGAGTTAGGAGAGGTTCTTAGTATTGTTATTCTAGTAAGTCTATGCTGTGATAACAATGGTGCCATTGCATAAGTAAAGTTGTTGACGTCTCGTCAAATATCCAAACATGTGATATGGATTTATCACTTAATCTTAGAGAATATAGCAAATCCACTAACCAAGTCATTGCATCAACAAGTGTATGAATAGCATCTAGACAAGATGCATTTCAAATACATGGGCAATTAGCTCTAGGGTAAGTAAGAGATTGTTAGAATTGAGCCCTACAAACTAATTCATATGATGTAATAGGACACATTTTATAGTGCTTTTATTCAAATCAATTATTGCTGATAAAGGCATTTTATTTATCATACATGCTTTAAATATTGTTTGATAAATTCAATAAATTAAGAAAGCTAATAAACAAGGTCGTGCATAGAGATGATGATCATGAAATGGGATTCCTTACAAGACCAAATCTTAAATGCTCCTGATCATTGAATCATCAGAAATGAACATCAATTATTCAGATGGACCAAAACAAATGATGCATTCTCAATTAGCAGGATGTCTCATTTCATAAACATTTATGCTAAAATACTAGTGCATATATGTGAATGCTTATTAATGGAATGAGTTCATTGAGTTGAGCCACCCAAGAATTCCTAAATAGAATATGTATAAGTTAAAGTGGAATTCTCACATTGCAATGGTATTGGTTAATGCTTAGTCCTGAGACATCATAGTAATCTTATATATAGTTGCTTATGATTCAATGATGTTGTTGACGTCGAAATATGGTTCGTATATGGGAACCAAACTCCGGCCAACAGAGTGTAGAGTTTAGGAATCAATGCCACTCTTGAAATGCTGTAGAGGATGGTCAAGAGGAAGAGGAAGAAGGAATGACAATGTTTTTAACGTGGTTCGGCCAAATCCGGGTGGTACCGGACCCTACGTCCACGATGAAGATTTTATTGATTATGTGCAAAAGCTTTTGTTTACAAGATTGGCCTCTCTCTCTCTTTCTGCTAACAAGGTAATCCTATTTATAGAAGAAGGAGAGGTGCTGTGCATTAAATGTTAACTACAGTTGTCTTATATCAAATAAATGAGAAAAGACACTAAGGAGTCCGTACCCCGACAATGGGCCGTGAGGCAGGCTCCCTTAGGCCGACATGTAGGCATGTAGTTGCTGTTATGTCAGGCAAGGTGCCTTGCTATCTCAAGCGAGGGCTTCTCAGGGAAGCCACTTAGGCCTGTCATGGTGAGTAGACGAGTGCGAGGGGAGCGGTCGTTGAGACAATGCTTGATCCCGTTATCGCTGAGTCGCGTTGTTGCCGAGGCATGGCCCTTCGGTCCATGGTTAAGTGAGATGAGCGAGGCAGGATTAGACGCTCGTTGTGCTAGCTGTCATTTACCTGAACTTCCAAAGGCTCTCTTCTTGAGCCTGAGGGTTGGTCCTTCATTCCTCGGGGACTTGTCCGTATGAGGTTATTTTAGTGTATAACATAAGCCCCCCAACTCTCGGTGTGTTTTACGGGCCGAGAGTTGTATATTTTTGAGGCTGGATTCGTATCCTCAGTCAGTGTACTCCCTTGATCGAAAGGTCATATCAAATGTCTTTCCATAT
>JANHAO010010821.1:0-17382 GCA_026873985.1 Saraca asoca | reverse complement strand
GGAGATGTATGAGGAAAATCACAAAAGATTATAACATCCTTTGAGGCTCAATGGGTAATAAGTATCAATTTTGAAACAAACAAGGGTTTCCACAGGAGTAAAGATTTTTCTATAAAAATATCGGAGGATAAAGGTCATAAGTAAAAGTATGGTGTTTCATTTTCATTAATTTTAAAATCAGAAGATGGAATAAGTATCTTATGCTGGAAAATTGAAGCTTGTTCAAGACTAGGACCGAAAACTTCTAAGACTTCCAAAACTTGTGAAGAAGAGCTAGACACAAAAGCTATTGAAGTTTTGCAAAAGAAACTTGGACAACGAAGATGAAAACTGCAAAGAGTTAGCAAAGAAGATGAGAAGACTAGAAGCAGTTGAAAAAGGAATAAATAAAGATAATGATGAATTTATATTTGAAAGTGGAGAGAGAAAAAGGTGGTTACTTGTTCATTTACGTGCATGGAGAAAAAGGTGTAGCTCTCATCGTTACTTTATATTCAACCTAAAGTCACTTCATCCATTTCAAGTTAGATTTAGGAAGTTTTCGGTTGGAAGCTTGGAGGCACATCTTAGTAGTTTGACTCCCTTTCCACATAATTGGGTGTTGAGATCTCTCAAGTGAGTCAAGAGCCTCTATTACAACCATTTCCAAAAATTTTGACTAAAAGAAAGTCAAAATGATCTTTTGGTGATGAAGATCGGAGACGAAGATAATTGTTCGGTGAAATAGAAATATCATGATTCGATAATCTAAGTGCACTTCACCTTGCTAGCACATGACTGAGGCTTTAGAGCACATGCAAGTGAAATGAAGTTATTGATGGTTATTAGGCAGTTTCTAAAGGTGGTTATTTTATTTTTAGCGATTTATTGTAATTCTTGAATTATAAACAATTAGAGACATATGTTAAAGGAAACCACGGGAGTTACTCCAGGATAGTTTTCTGCAGGAACTGTCATGAGCAATATAAATAGAATCAAAGAAAAGAAAAAAGTAGTTTTCTGTAGGAACTGCCATGAGCAGTATAAATAAGATAAAAAAAAGGAAAAAAGTGTCATTTTCTTCTACTACTAAACTCAAAATTAACACACTGTTATTTAGCACCCTTCTACCACCTAGCACTATGCTGACTTGGGACTTAAATTTACATTTTTCATTTGTAATCCATGTGCAATGCGAATTTGTGTAATTTACATTTGATTAAAAGGAATTCAAGTTACTGCACATTGCTTGAGTCCATTTACTTTCAGCAATTTCAAATTATAATTGAAGATTCAAAAGGATCATGCTTTCTATCTGTTTTCTATGACGAATCGCTCTTGATTTCACCCAATAAATAAAGGTAAAATGTCAACTTTATGATTTCTAATATCTTAGAAATTGAAAAATGAGAATTTTAATGCATATTAATTACACAAAACTAATAAATAGACAATAAAAAAGATAATTACCTCACATTTATTGAATAGTAACAAGTTATAATTCAAGCAGGTTATTTGTAGAACCTAGGAAACCCAACAACATTGAGAACTTGTTTGCTTAAACTATAACACATGTCCTTATTTATTAATTAACCTTGATTTATTGGGTGGAAGTAAAAATACATGCTATAATTAAAACAAACAAGAAAATATCAATAACAAATGAAACCCACAATTATTTTATCTCTATCCCATGTTGATAATAATTCAGATTTACATGAGAATTTTTTATCTTTAAGGATTATACACCCATGTTACTCCCCCTCCCTTTTTGTCTCTTAGAAGAAACTACTTCATTCTCCCTTCTTTTTTGTCATTTTAGAAAAGACTATTTTATTCATTACATTTAAATTGTTTACATTAAATCAATTAGAAAAAAATCATTAAATAAAAAAATTAATACATTAATGTATAATAAAAAATAATAATGTTTCTTTTCCAATTGACCTAGTACATCAGCCCTTGCAAGTTTCGCTCACATTTTATCAATCGACCAAAAGGATCATGTTTAAAGTCAATCTTTTGATCACTAAAGGTCTAAACTCCAAAACGAATCTCCAATTAGTTACCATCATAATTGGTAAAATACATAAATAGAGTGGCTGTAGTAGTCAAGCCCCATCAGAATCTATAATACATCTTTCTATCAATCTTGGAACTTATATTACAGCAGCATACAAGTATTCCTTCTAAGAGCTGAGGAGTGATAGGCAATGCCTATCAACCCTCCAAAAGAACGGATCCCACCTAAAGAGAAAGATGAGGGAGAGGAAGATAAACAAAAAGGAAGGAAAAAAAAAAGAGGAAAGAATAGATCATAAGCCATTAACTGGTCGTCTAAGACCAGAATAAACAGCATCCCGAAAAAGAGGAGATGAATCTTCTGTCAATACTTCAGCATCCAACTTTTCAACAATTGGCCATATCTGCCAGAAAGATAGAGGGTAATTGTCAGTGAAAATGTCATGGTATACGTATGAGTTTTCAGTGGAAAATTATTTGCTAATAAAAACTATATCTTATTGTGATTTTTCATGGAATATAACAATACCACATCAACATGACAAGCTAGAAGGAGAAGGAATAGAAGGGGCCATGGTATCTTATTCATTAGTCAGAAGCCTGTTGTATCTCAGAAATTCGTCTAACAAGTGCAAATCTTCAATTGCAAAAACATTTGGAAAGTTGAAAAAGAGACGAGGTGCTTAAAAATAATTTGGAAACATACAAAATGAACACATCATGATGAGATTCCATAAACAAGAAGATGTTGCCCGAACAAGAAGGTTAGTAAATCTTCCAGCAAACAGTTACAAAACTAGTCCACTAATTAAGGCGCATTGATGGGCACTAATCCAACCACAAAGGTTTGCAGAAGGTAACCATATGATAGCATAGGGGAATGTGACCTTTTTCTTTTCTGGCAATAAGACCCAGAAACTATACAATACCTCGGAAGCATACTGCCTGGAAAAAGCCTTGACATAGCCCAAAGTGGTGATACACCACTGCTCTTTTTCACCCACATTATAAGCATTGCTTGTCCTTCCACCATTTGATTGACTGCAGATGAGATAAGAAACCAAAATTACTGTTTTATTGACACGGTCACTTCACACACCAAATAAGACACGAA
Organism: Saraca asoca; assembly: GCA_026873985.1. Lineage (NCBI taxonomy): Eukaryota > Viridiplantae > Streptophyta > Magnoliopsida > Fabales > Fabaceae > Saraca > Saraca asoca. Next base: position 14,267 of record JANHAO010010821.1, on the reverse strand, counting down.
TACACTCATTTAGGTTCAGAAAGGCAGCTGCTGAAACCTGTTCTCAGCTCTTCTATTCTCATTGTCTAACTCCATTGCTGATGGTTCTTCAGGGTCAGCCGCCATCGCATACACATTAGCAGATTTCAATTCAGGCAGTGTTCTTGCTCCAGATCCTTCTGGAATGCGCTCCATCAGCACAATTGAAAAGTTCTTGTACATTGAAAGAAATAGTGCCTGTAGCAATCAAGGATAACCCAAAGATAATACCATAAGAATCACATGACCTAAAACCCTATAACCTGGCTGTTGAGCAAGGGACTAAGATTAGTTTAATTATTATTACCAGAAAAGGTGATTTTCCATAGCAAATTCTTTATAAAATCAAATTTTGAAGGATTAGTTTGGTCCATAATACACAAGCAATCCACTGCAAGTGTGACAACCACACAAAGTTCTGGCTCTTCAAGACTCAAGTGTATTTTATATTCCTTAGAAGCCCTAAGACCCATGACAACCTGTTCTTGCACTTCTGGGAAGGAGTGCCGGATAACCCGCTCTAATATTGTTAGTGAGCAGTGACAGTGTCAACGTGCATTTTAGGGGTTCCTGTGCACATTCTAGGTTATCTCGAGATGAAGAAAGAGGGAATTATTCTAAGCTGAGAAGCTCATTATTTGCACATCACTTTTTTCCTGTACAGATCCAAGTGGTTTCTAATTACTTATGATTACAACAGAAAAATGCTTTCTGTTTCTAAATATAGTAATGGCACTTCAGGCATGTGTCCTGTAAGATAAATTGACTGCAGTACTAACAAATTAATTATGGTAAAGTAATATCAGATTTACATCGATTACCTCATTTTCATCAATTGCCCGGGCAAGAAGGGCTTCCTTGGCTTCTAAAGATTCTTTAAGAGCCACCACCTCCTGCTTTGCTTTTTCAGCATGTGATTTCAACGGGTTTAACCTTGCAGGATTTTCACCAAGAACTGGTTCACCGTCCACTAATGTAAGTTTTGACTCTGCAGCCTCTAACTCTCTTTGGGCCTTCTTGGCAGCTTCTTCAGCTGAAGAAATACTATTTTTAAGAGAAAATATCTCTTTCCTCAGATCAGAAAGACGGTTGTATGTCTTGCCTACAGCATTTCTAAGAATCTGTTGGTGTGAAAAGAATTGGAAGTGGAATTACAAAATGGAAGTATAAGGTATGAACAATGAAGATCATGTATTTAAATACCAGAATTTTGTTATCAAAATATCAAAACATAGTTTTAATGTTAAAGATGATCTCCAACCCATATATGGAATGCAGAGAAAAAGAATAGAGCTGCAAAACACCTATCCAAAGAACCAAAACACCAAAATTAAGTACCTCCCAAGGACGATCTGATGTATGAAATTGCTCAATATTCTCTGCAGAGAAGACCCATGTCACAATGGCTAAATTTGATACAAGTCGGTAACCCATCATCCTGTCAATTGCTATAGCTGTCATTTGGGTGTTGCTCTTCCAGAAAGAACTTACTTCAGCTAGCAGCCTGACTTGCTTATCCTGGTCAGGACATACTTTTGCAATGACTTGTCCATATCTTTCCAAGACAGTTATCAAATGAGTGAAGCTCTTAGATCCGATGTTGAGAAGAGTTTGTATGACCACTTTAAGAGTAACCTCTAGGCCATTATTTGGGAACACATTTTCATCAATCCACGAAATTATTTCACGAATAGGTGCCTTTCCTTTAACCATGTTGTTAAGTTCTCCAGAGAGCACATGTTCATTCTTTTCTTTGCCATCTTCTGCACTAAAAATGAAGCTTGGTCCACCCTTTGGAGGAAGCAACTCTTCTAAACCAGATGCATTCTCAATGCTCTATAAACATGAAGCGTATACCATAAAAATTAGTAACATTTCGCCCACGAGAAAAAGAAACCACAATTTACTCAACTATATCTCCCAAAACAAGCATATTGTCTACATTGTGATTTCTGAAATATGCAGCAAATCAAACAAAAGGAGAGCAAATTCACAATAAAACAAAAAATAAAGTTCTCCAGCATGAATCGTTTATTACCTGCTTAACTTTGTCCCAGTATGATAATCGAACTTCCCTCTCCAAAACCTCCTGAACAAAAACACGTTGAGGTGCCCACTTGGGGAGGTCCAATACATATGCCCACTCTTCCCATGGCCAGATAAACTGAAAGTTTGATCTGCAAACAAACCAAGAAGTTTGTTAAGTCGGATGGTATAAGTCGGATTTGTAAACAAACCAAAAAGTTTTGTAAGGCAGCAAAAAAAGGGTGCCAAATCACAGCTTTTCAGTTGATAATTCACTGAGTTGAATCAGTGGCAATAACAAGAAAACCAAGCATATTAAAAACATCATTATTACCGTATAAATATGGACTCAACACAGTGAGTGTAACTGCAATACAGCTAAATCAGAAAAATATAAGAAAAAAAAGGTGACGAACACAACATAGACACAAATAGATGTCATACAGGCAGCATAATTATGAAGTAAAGCAAAATGTTAAAAAAATTACTAGTGTAGTATCAACAATCAAGTCCATTATATAAGATTTGAACCACTTCAAAAACAAGATTTTTCAGTCTATCATTTGACATTATTTCACAAAAAAAGTTGTTCACATGAGCAACTTTTTCATCATGACCATGCCCAAATTGCAACAAGGATGTAAATATTTGTCCCATATCCCAACCAGTAGCAACTGATTCATTTAATATAATAGGCCCTTTTCCAACATTGACATTATCATTAACTTCATTTTCCGGTGGTCACCTCCAATCCCCCATTTTTTCCCAGTATGACCTTATAACAACACCAAAATGAACTTTGGCATCAAAAGAGGAGAGGGAGAAGGACAATCTTTAAAGACCTAACAAAATGAACCCAAAAGGTTGAATACAATCCTCAAAGAAGCCAAAATTCTGCACGAACAACATATCTCTTGCCAATCTCAATCTAGGTTGTTTTACTCGCACCAACATCCATTTCCAGTATATATCAACCCCATTCTGTTGAAACCTACCAGGCTGCAAATATCATTCAAAATACCAACTCTAATATTCAAAAATAAGTATGAAATGAACCACGTCAACAATACGACCATTTACCAAATCAGTTCCTCAATTTATGAAAAATGATATTTACAATTTATGTCCAGAAAAGCAGACTACATAAAAAACAGCAGTTCGCCTTTGAGATTTGATATCAAATTGAGGAGAACTGAAATCTACCATTCATAGACATCACTGCCACCAAAAATGAATTAATAACTGGAATTGTTCATGATCAGTTTATGACTTTATCACATAGAATAAGCTCATACACAAGTCATATTGTCTCAGAAAGCATCAAGGAATACTATTACTCAAACTTTCTAAAGATTCCAAACATACAAATGATGTGAGAACCAGAGGATGAGATGTGTCCGGCATTCCATATCCAAATCACCAATCTTCTCAAAGAGTGTACGCACTGCACCTGCTACAACGGCAGGGAAAGCGCCAGGAAGGGCCTATCCTTCAAGCACAACGTTGCATAATGAATTATAAATTGGTATCCATAAAAATGCAAATTCCAACAACAATAATTCACTTAGCTACATAGGAAAGAAGCAAAAGGAGTTAGGTTAAGTCAGTCTCACAGTACCTTACAGAGGTCAATAATAACCAATGTGTAATACATTGGCTTGAAAGGGGGTTGTGGCAGCAGCAGCAACTGCAAGAAGGAAAAACTAGATATATCGATACCAAATTTGCCAGTTTCCAAAGGTATATTCAGTTATTCATATTGAATAGGTTAGTTAGAGTGATAAACCTATGTAGGTTAGGATAAATGATAAGTTCAGATCTATTAGAGTCCTATTAGAACTCTATCTCTTGTACACATCTTCATTATAAATACAGATGCTTGGCTCATTATTAAGCACAGCTTCATAATAATATCTTCTCTATCTCTCTCTACTTTTTCCCCAACACAAACCTTAATTATTTTCTTAACAGATAATACTAGCTAAAGTAGTTTAAAAACCTCAGTACATACATTTTATTACATCTAATTCATATCACTGATATTGATAAGTATACAACTTAGGGAATTTTTTTCAGACAAAGATTGAGAACCTTAAAAAGAGATTATAATTTATAATTATTCTAGACTGTTTAAATGTGTATGTATGTACATTGGCAGATAAAAGAAAAGATTCACTGTACGTGGGGCATTTTTTCATACAAACATTGAAACCTTAAAGATTGTAATTTTCAAATGCTTATCATTTTTAAATTATTTAAATGTCTATGTAGAGATGTGTGGGAAAAAGGAAAAAGCAAAGTAAATTACGGACCTCCCTTCTTGCTTACGAGGACCTCTCTTTAATTTTTATACCACTATGTAAAGGAAGGTTTATGTCAGTTAAAATTTAAATATATGGAAGATTGTGTAATTCTAGAAAAAAGAAGGGGATTTTTATAATAAAACAAAATATAAAATATGGGGAAGTCCATGTAATTTGATCAAATCTGAGAGGAGGTTGGTGTAATTTACTCATAAAGCAAAAGCATATCAGAGAATGACTAAATAATAATATAATATATTGCATTACACAAAACACTGCAAATAAAAACTAATGTCACAATCATACCTGAGAGAAAATTGTCTCAGCCATGAGATACTCATATCTGAAGGGCACTGGCAGGCCAGCCATGAACGAAGCACATTCCTTTCGACTAGCTTTGCATGAATCCAGGAATATAAGAAGTCAAAATAATTAAAACATACAGAACAAAGAAAGGAGTCCATGCAAACCCTAAATAAAACATGCACAAAGTCCAAAAATACCTTTTAGCAATATATACTAAAATTTGAAATATTCAAGGACAATCCAATGCATCCAATCCTCTGAACCTCGGAAAATTTAGTTCAATTATGTAGACTTAACATAATCAACTACTTGATTGGCAATAAGGACTGCACTCAGAACTTGTCAGTGCCTTTTGGTGCTGCTACTTTTTGACCAAAAAAACCACAAATTTATTTTTGGGCAATTTTTTTGGCAAACTGCTGCTTCTTAAAAGCCACAAGACTATCAAGACCATGGCAGATGCTTCTAAAAGCTACTGCTGCTATAATATGGCGGACTTTAAAAACCTTCAACTTTTCTGACATTTTGACCATTATCCTTTTCAATTTAAAATCAACTCCACATTGAAAAACCTCCTTAAAATAACTATGAGCTGATGCCCCCAGAGAAGCAAAGAAACAACTCTATCCCATAGAAGACGTAAGGATGAAGATCTCTGTCAAAAAATGTGATATCTCTCCAACCCCATAAGCACCGTATTCCAGCATAAAAGGCACGTTTCAAAAAGACTATGCGAACGTTCCTACTACCAAAACCACTTAAATACATAAAAAAAAAAAAGGTGATCCAATGAAACTGGACAAAATCACTGCCACTCAAAAACCAAAAAGGTGATTCCTGAGCCACTTTATACAAACCTGCTCCTCACATCAGTTTTACAATAATTTTTACCAAACATGTTAATACTTAATTGGCAATCCAAAAAGAAAAAAATTCATCACCCATTTTACCAAACAAGATTCTGAATGCTCTATTACGAAAGATCTTCTTATGGCACTAAAAGAAGAATAACTTTTAAAAGCCCCAGCATCCGCGACAAGGCTACCAGACCAGAAACAACCCTCAACCATCTTGAAAACCTTAAAAGGCCTAGAAAGAATTATGGCAGGGGCTTGAATCAGTGAGCTCCAGTTGTCATTGGGATGGCCATCCATTTTAGTTTAAACCAGATTTACTTTTCACAGTCCAGTGCCAAAATGATGGAGTTTCAAAATGAAAACGCCATAACCATTTAACAACCAAAATGATGTTTCTCAGACACCAACAAGTCCTAAAACCCCCTACTGCTAGGCCAATGACATGTTTTGATGGGTCATTTTGTTTGTCTCCCACCACCTACCAAAGAAAAGCTACTTAGTATCTCTAGCCTCTGAGCCACCCTAGTAGGATACACAAAAGCAATAGATAGCAAATGGGGCCCAGGACAAACTTGCCTAAACAAGCGTAAGCCAACTCCCTGTGGAACACTTTGGCAATTGTCCACATTTTGAAACAATTGATTTTGATAGCTCGAAAGAGCAAATACAAATAACATTTAATTAAATCCTCAAAAGAAAGATAAACAGTGGAGACAAACCAGCCATTGAAGAATAGCAGCACATCAAGGAGATACTCTTCCACAACAAAGCGGTCAATAGGCTGTACCTGCCATCCAAAACATTTAAGGAGTAAATATTTTGTCACATCTACAGAAATAACTGTGTGCAAGTATAACATTTAGATTATAGAGCTTCACACATTAAGGAATTAGTCATGCTAGTCTTGCAAAACAAACATTTCCAGACTACTATAATGAATAGAAAAGCTATAACTAGTTGAGAGCCCAGATTTAGGACAAAACAGAAAAGAGGATGATAAATATCAAAGCCATCCATTCTAATCACCCAACTGAGAGTTACACAGCCAAAAGATTAGCAAATCATCCTCTAAACAATTGAATCAACTATTACCTTGTTAAAAAAAAAAAATTCTTTTTGGATGAAAGAATTAACTAATGTAACAAGGTTTGGTTGTTGTTTTTGAAAGAAGAAACTTTATTAGGAAGAGAGAAAAGAATTACAGAACCAAAGGATAAATATAAGTCTGACAACAAAGAGAAAGCTATCTGCAACAAATGTACAAGCTATATTTACACCTGACAAAAATATGGACCCTAACATATAACTACTTCTGAAGAAACAATCCTAAATGGCATAAATACTCCTAAAGAAACATGATTTTCATAAAAATCATACAAAATAAGACACAATTTCAGCAAATTTTTTTTGAGAGATAAAATGAACAATAACTTAACTACTCAGATATGGCAAAGTTCATTAAGGGATTCTCTAAACTGAAGGCTAAGCAATGACCAAATAAGAAAACGAAAAATAATTCAAGACTGTCATTTACATTTTATACTATTGACAACATTGATACAGTATGACTTCAAACTTGTGCAGGTGATTCTGAATAATGTAATCACCTTATTTTAGCTCTTCAAGCAATATATATACAGATTACTAATTACTTAAAAACACAAAGGCAGGAAATATAGTAATTTAAACACTTGTAATTTACAAATGAGTAATGAGTATTGCATGCAGATAAATCTAATTGACATCAAAAGGTTAAAACAAAGTTGGCATTAAAAGACTCTTAAACGAATGGAAATCAGACCAAGCTGCAGATCAATATCCTATGAAAAGCAAACCACCTCAATTTTACTAGGAGGAAATATGTTAAGCCGGCGTATCCTTTGAGGATATTTTAATTCTGCCTCATGCTTCTGTTTACCATAAGATACACTCGAAGGCACTGAAGGTGGATCGGGTATGTGGGGGCAGCTTATTGGCCCAAATTCATGGGACTTCCCAGCAACCAGCTGAGCTTCAAATGGAAGATGATGTCTTGGAACTAACAATTGAAACAGTAAACATAATCAAGTAGGGGTAAAATGAACAAACAATTGAAGTCTCTGTCATGATATACTGTGACTAGAAAAAGAAAAAGGATAAGAAAGCAAGGTAAATGAATATATAAACTAAAAAAAAGTTTGATATATCACTATATAATTATAAAGTGTAAACCAACACCGTCATTTTATCATATTGGCTTGAAATCAACATATTGTCGGTAAGATTTAATAAGAAAAAAATATGAAACTACCAGATTGATACAAGGTCCTGAACTCCAGACTTTCAGAAGAAAGCAGCCATTCCAAATTTCATTACTAAGTACAGAAGCCAGTATTAACTTTTCTACAATGCATGCTTATATGTTTTTTCCAACTCCCATGAATGAATCTTTCCAATTTTCACTAGCACATACTTTTGTTTGGGCAGATGGAGGCATAGGCACATTACAAACCCATGAGCCAAGGTCCAAGAATAATGCAATAAAAGTTGTGTTCCCTGTAGTTCTTGTGTACTAGCCTACAAGATCAAATTATCTAATTGCTCAATAAGTTTAGAAGGTTAACATGTTAATACAACTTTCATCTCAAAGATTTTATAGACATTGAAAAATTTTGCCTTAATCTCAAGAACTTTATATATAGGATCAAGTGAAACTTTCCTGCCAGCATTCTCAGCAAATATAACAATATTGAGAGGAATTAAAGCACAAAACAAGATATATTCCAGAAATAATAACTTGAAACTATAGAAAGCAAAAGAGAAAATGACAGTGCATATATTTTGCCTTTCTGCGAAAAGCAAATAACAATAAGCATAACATCAGCTATAGTATTTTTGACAAGTAAGAAGGTTACCACTTTCAACTTTCCACCCATTGCTGGATAAAAATTGTATTCTATCCCATAGATCTTCCAAAAAATCCTGGAAGATAGCACTTAAGATGAGAAAATTAAAATCTAGTAACTAAATGAGGCATATATATATTATACTCAAACAAAAGAAAGGGCTCATAATAAAGTATAAGCAGAAAACAGGGTAAACCTTGTCACCAGTTTCATTGCCATTCTCAAAAAAGGATAAACCAGTGTCAGAAGTATGCTTTCTGATGCTCAAGTAAGCTTCTACGCCAACCATAACTCTCTCAATCTCTTCAGGAACTTGCTGAAAATTAGATGTGGTATGTAGTTTAATGGAAAGAGGCATTCAAAGAGTGATGAAATGTAAATTGTCAACATAACAAAGAAATGTCAATCACAAAATATATGGCAAGTACTGCAAACATAGATGTTCTACATTTACAACAAACGACCATTATATTTCAATGTCACCATCACATTTTTTAATGTCACCGTCACATCCTTTATATCAGCTTAAGAAAGCTTATATCTCTTTATGCATCCTTTTCATTTTTCAAGTCACCATCACATCCTTAATAATTAGTCCTGCAGCCTTAAGAAATCAGAAATTCATAGCAAATGACCATTATATTTGATTTATGTCATGAAAATACTTTATCCACCCATAGCCTCATACATGTGTCATGTTTTACACATCTAGTCAATCAGGTCAAACCACAAGCAGAGCACTTCCATACAAGGGGCCAACTCCTCAGCTGCCACATCACTGAGCGGATATTACCCATGGATTAAATCTGAAGACCTCCGCAAAGAAGGGAGGAAAAGTGATACAAGGAATTTTTCCATACTAAAAATAACGGCATTTTACTGTACAAAAACTTCATTCTTGAAAGTGGCAGATAAATGAAACATTTTCTCGTTTGGATGTGCAAAATGTTGCAATTCTTGAATAAGAAACCCAAATTTAGCCTCTACATAGACATGAGTAGATTGACAATAATCAAATTACCAAGATTGAGGGGAACAAAGTAAGAACTTGTACCCAGGTACACTGAAAGTTGTCAATTTGACAAAGCTATAATATAGACACAACATTTGGACCAACAACATTCCTCAAGTTGAAGAATATAACTTACGTCAGAATCAAGCATCAAAATAATTACCTCAATAAGTTCTGAACCACCCCATGGGAGACAGGATAAAATGGAAGTTATGTAAAAGTCAGCACACGGTTGCCAGGAAGGATTTCCTTTTTCTTCATCTACTGTTGTGGCAGCTGATGATAATAATGTTTCAAATACAACCACCAAAGAACTAGGCTGAAGAACTTTACTGCACATCTAAGGAAGATACAAAAATTAACAGAAATAATTTGTACCCAATTAAATGAACATATTATAACACATAAAAATTCATGAATCAGAATAGGATGATAAACAATAAGGTGGGGAGGAAAATAAAGAAATGTATGAAGAGTACAAATCAAGAAAGAATAGACAGGAATGGCCCAATGCCGAAAGAACACGGAGGTCAGTCAGGTTATGACTTTTTACTAAGACTCATGATAAAAAAATGAACTACAAGATCAATGCACAACAGTAAACACAGAAAGATACAATTATCCAACAACTACACCAATGTGAATTCAACTAATGCCTAGTAATATCATCAATTGTGATTATTTGAAATTTTTCCATATCCCTCATACCATCATACTGTCCAGAATATACCAGTGAACAATCGTCTTGTCGTTAAAGGTAAGGTAAATACTTTTCATGAAAACAATGATAACAGAATACATACCATAACAGTCATTAACCTCATCAGAATACGAATCCTGTTGCAGTTTCCAGCATTTAAGGCGTCCTAAATGAAAAAAAAAAAAAAAGGGAAATGAGAACAGCAGGACTAAATCCAAAAAGTCAGCAGAAGTACAAACAGATCAAAAATAAACTTCAAATGGCTACTTGCAACTGACAAATTTTGAAGAAATCTACAATGATGCAGATATTTCGCTCTGAACAAAAAGCAAACTTTAGACAGAGTACATACTATATACACCTTAGGAAACCATTAAATAGATGAATCATGCCATTACGTCAAGTTGAATTAAATAACCATACAAACTATTAGCAACACCTCTTATCAAAATTCATCTGAAACGTGTTTGTCTCACCAAAAAATTAATCAAATTCCTATTATTACCAATTATGGAAAGCAATGCTACGCAGCAACAATAACATCCAAGGATTTAGAAACTATAAATAACCATTCAAACTATTAGCAACACCTCTTACCAAAATTCATCTGAAACGTGTTTGTCTCAGCAAAAAATTAATCAAATTCCTATTATTACCAATTATGGAAAGCAGTGCTACACAGCAACAATAACATCCAAGGATTTAGAAAGTATATAAAGTGACCCAACACAGCCCTGATCCTTGTCATTCATCCTAAGATAGTAGAGTAATTCCAATTATATTATTTATGGTGTAGTAAGATAATACAAATCCTTCATCACACACAGTATTGTTTACTGAATAACCTACCTATGGCCAACTATTTAAATGTTATCTATGGGTCCTTTTGACAAAGCTGAAAGCTAAATGATGAAGACTAAAATCACTTTTAAGGTGGCTGATCCATCCACTTTGATATAGCAAAGATATTTACAGAAAGAGTCAAGGTTATTGGGAAAACTAAACTGAGTTTTAGATTCTATTTTATAGCATCAAAATTGAAATTGATTATCAATAATAGGTTATTGACATGAAAAAGATCATATCCTCAATTTGCATGCACAGCTAAGGTGAAATAAGATCACAAGGACAGTACATCAATAACAGTAAGAAAATGAAGCAGCTTATAAATTCCATACCTGGAAATTAGTTTGAGTTTTCTCCACAAGTTTCCTCACAAAATCCTCATGTTCTAAGTTTATTAAGCCAATCTGGTAAGAAATTTATAAATAGGAAACAGAGGGAGCTGAGAAAATTTAACTAAAAAAAAAAAAAAACTATGGCAAATATAAGAAAAACTTCATGATCGCATGATTAAGATAATATTTTCAGTTTAGAGAACTGATAAATACAGACACATATGCTAAAACAAGTACTTTGGATTCACACACATAATTGACATTTTGTTAATGTTCAGTTCCTGATGTATACTCCAACACTAAAAAGCACGCCCCTTGAATATTTTATGCAAGCCCCTGAACTAGAGTTGGAGAAGAAATAATGCTCTTGAACTATTAATAGCATCCTTAGTTAATCATATAAATTACCATTTGATGAAGGAAATTTGCATAGATGAATTCAAACTTTAAAAATCACCTTTGATAATCACAAAGATGGCAAGTGACAACCATATGCAAGATAAAAGTTAATCAGGTGGGCATTTGAAAAATCATGGCCAGACTCAGAGTTCACCATTCTATATCTGCTTTTTGCATTTTTCTTGAATTATCTCAGTAAACTAGGTATGTTGAGAAATAGAAATAATATAGCAAGAACAACTCCATCGAAAAAAATACTTTGCTTGACTGGAAAGCTGAGCCCAACAGATGATCAAAGGTAAACACAGTTGAGTCCATGTGAATATATGCCAAAATCTCTTAGCATCATGACTATCACAATACCAAATTTAGACTTTTGCAGACTTACAGTACTCATTCACATGTAAAGTTCTTTGTATTCACATATTAAGCACACTCTGAAACAACCACACATTCAGCAGACAAGAGAGGGAAAAAGGTGCAGCTCGTATCTATGTAACATTCACATATGCATGCATGTCTGAGAATAACAGATAAAATATAAGAACATATAGAAAATACTAATGAATAAAATTGGGGGTGGAGGGAAAAGGAGAGAAAGAGAGTCTACCAAAGTTCCATATAGAGGAATCTTGTGAGGCAATTGCTCAGCACATGAAAGAAGGAACTGCATGAATACCACATAGTAAATACTTCATATTAACAAGTAAGGCATTAATATCTTGCAATGCAGAAAAGATCATATGAAACAACTTTGCAGATTCTAAACAAGATATACATATGCAGGAACATGGCAGATGTTCAAGTTCATATTCATCTGATTTATCAAATATGAATGTCTTGAAAAAAGAAAAGAATGAAAAGGAGAATATTCTGTGGCAAAACAACAAGAAGGATACTTTATAATATTATTTTTATCAAAACTTCACAATACAGATGCAAACAAGAAAGCATTTTAAGTGGAAGAAAACAATTGAGTCAGGAAAGCAAAACAAAAAGACCCAAAATAGTATCATAAATTTATTTCATTATATAAAAATTAGGTGTGATAAATTATCAGACCCCGCCCAATAAAAAAAAAAACTGTCACTTGTCAAATTTTTACCTCACAACTTCTACCCAATTATCAAAGCAAGCATAGGTCACATAGATGATATCATGATATAGAATTTAAGTTCGTAGGCATATTTATATCCCTCCCATTGTGTGATCCAGTCACAGATACACATATAGAAAGAAATGATCCTTAAAATATCCAACTTTCCCAGTAACCACGTTGACAGACCTGGGGTGTGCTTGGTTCAGGTGGAAGTGGGCGGCTGGAAAATGAAACTGAAATATCACTTAAAACTCACTAGATACAAAGAAAAAATTTGAAACTGTTGAGAGAGGAATGAGACTCATTTCCCCTTATGATCAAAATTCCTGGCCACTCCACCATAGTGTGAAAGTGAGCTGAAAATGAGGAAAGTAAATAATTTTCAATTACTCTCCGCCAAGCACCAGTAAGTGAAAATCAAAACCTTTTCATCCCACTCTCATTTTCACTCCACTCTCTACCTTCCACCTTGCCCATTTTAATCTTCACTGCAAAGCATAGCCTGAGTAGAATGTGAAATATTGAATTAACTAAAAGTAACAAAATTCTAGGAGTATTTGAAGTATTTTTCATTTCCACACGTCATAACCCTCCAAACCTTCTGATTAACAGATCAGATGTTACTGAAAACAAATTCAAATATTCTCATCAAATCTATCCTGAAAATTCGGTGGCCGCCAAAAAACAGGAGAAGTTCACCTCCAAAATATCATTTTCAGAGTGCTCAAGCTCTCGTCGAAGCGCACCAAAACACGTCTCCTGAAAAATGAACCCGAATTCAGAAGCCATTAGCCACAAGCAGTGAAAGTACCATGCTGGAAACCATGAAACCCAGCACAAAGAGTGTGAGATACGCACAATGTGGTCTCTGAAGTCGGAGCTGGTTCCATACTCGGGGCATTTGTCGCCGATTCGTAGAAGAAGACTTCTCCAACTGCTCATCGTCTTCTACTCCGCGATAGTGATAGCAGGGGTTTGCAGGTCTTAGGAAAAGCAGCCAGCTCACCGAACTCGAACCCTAACTGTCACCGGAACTGGCTGGCTAGCTCGCGGATACCCTGGTTCCTTGACTCAGTTGAGGGTGGACCGGAACAATACGGTCATGTCCAAACAAAAATTAAATTAATTTTGATATAATAACTAGAATAATTAATTGTTAGGCGTTTAATTAACAAATTTGGAAAACATATGCTGTATATTAAAATATTAGTATTGAGCTTATTTTGAGATTTTTATATGTAATAAAATAAACTGTTTTTTTTTTAAGTACTGACCATTAATAATATATTAGCAAACAATAAAAATTAAGTTGTATTAAAATAAGCTATTTAGACTATTTACAATGCAAGGTGCTTATGAGAGTTGCTTAAGTATTTTTTATTAATTTTTTACTGGGTCTTACACTGTCACATCATTTTACACTCCTTTAAGCAACTCAAGCAATTTTATCCCACAATGGTGCAACTCTATCAAGTTTCTTAAATG